>JAIPRK010001241.1:0-82013 GCA_025469195.1 Chaitophorus viminalis
TGCGGTTTTTCATTTTTGAGTTAGAGCATTTTAAAAAAATGTAGTTTGTAAAAACGTGATTTTGCGTAAAATTTCCCGTTTTTTCGTAATTTTTTTATCGTTTTTTTCGATTTTTTAAAAAAGTATTAAAAAAGTTTGATTTTTGACTTGCCCAAGTACCATCTACATTCACTTTTCTTTCAGAAAAGTTGCTGTACAAACAAGTCGAAGCATTTTTACTGCAAAAAAAGTTGTCGTCAGACACAAAAAAAAAAAAAAAAACACACACATCTTTGTAAAATCAATAGATTCCATCACTCCGTTCAGAATCTAAAAAAAAAATCACATCATTGTAAATTCAATAGATTCCATCACTCCGTTCAGAATCTTAAATGTGCAAATGCACACTTCACATATTATTATATACCTACTGCTATGAGCCGAGACATTTTTGCGAGTGTGTAATGTGTTTGCACTGACCGCCGTCATCACCATCATTTTATTACCGACAAAATATTTAATAGACACACGCATGGGATAAATATCCACATTTTTATTATATACTTGTATAGCGGCAAACTAAGTAATGTCAATATTAGCCGGTCGCAATGAAACGGGTCCGTCGTCGACTAATTTCGGTCTACGATACAACTTCGGCGAATTATACGATCGAAACGTGTTGAAATCCACATAGACACACACGAGCGTACGGCCGGTTAATATAATATTTGCAGTATTATATATAGCTTTTATTATCATTTATCACTATCGAATTTGATTCCGCAGCAATGGATTTGTGTGGTACCGGACGCGTATTTATTTATATAATTATATCACATAAATAATAATATTATTAATCAATAACATTGCATTTTCGGGATAAATGATAATATATAAATTAATTTAAGAAATCACTCTTATTTTTGGTCAATTTTGAGGCAAATTTATTGAATATCTTATGTATTTTTTTCAGTAAAAATTGTTTGAATAAGATTATGAAAATATTTTGTTTTATTTTTTCATGTATATGTGTGATTGCTATGGTCGGATAGTAAACATGCATCGAAGCACCTTTATAAATAGTATTCCAATATTGACAACATACTTTTTCCCATTTAAGAATGGGATCTACAGATCGAATATGTAACTGAAACAGTTACATACAATTACATATAATTATAATGTTACATCATACATCATTTGTAAAAATATTGATGCATATAATTTATAAATACTTATAATAGTTTTTTTAAGACGATTAAATATTGATGTATCTATTTTTTCATCATAAAAAAATCATTTTTGAACTATGTAAATAATTTCGATTTAAATATTTTATAAGTTAAGTTTTATTTTATTTGTTACCAGAAAGTTTACATTTAATCCGACTATCATGTATTTTTAATATTATTTTAAATTATATATATATATAATAATAATATAAAATATATAATATAACATAATATATATATAATTTATTGATGTTGTTTAACCGTGTTTTAAATCACTGTTCCTTTTCACAAGCTAGCTTTTTGGAATATCTTCATCAAAATGCTTTATATTTTAAAATATATACTCAATTTTACTTTGTACATATTGATATTGCAATGAATAATCATTCAATAAAAAAATAAATAAGTACTTAATATTGAACGCAAATGATAAAAATTTAAAGTTATAGTATTTTATCATTAATACGGTATTTTTTTTCAACATAAAACGAAATCTACAAAAAAAAAAACTCGGAAATAAAGCTATGACTTTTCAAACATGTTATTTTTTTTATTTCGAAATTGTCATGTGTGGTCAACTCTGCATTATACTATATATTATAACTAATTTTAGGCAGTGCTATACCTAAAAATTTATAATATTTGGCTAACAGATTTATTTATTGAGATTCAAATTTTAAAACTCTACTTTTGTTTCACTTTAATTTAGATGAAAATAATTTAATCTTTTTGGTGAAAAATAGATTTATTAAATAATATTTTATTATTTTATAATTTATTGTAATTTGTAGGTTATGTTTTTTAACAGCGGAAATCAATAAAGTATTAATTCTAATTAGGTATCTAGCCACCTAGATATAAGTACTAAAGTATCTACTCATACACTAACTAGATAAAATATGGATAAAAAAAGTTGCTATTTGAAAATTTTAAAACCTTATTGAATCCTTGATCGATTTGCTCGGAATCAAAAATATAGTGCGTGAAAGTGTGTGGTACACTTTAAAACCAAAAATCATATCTCTCACATTGCACCTCATAAATATAGGATCCATTGGAGTTTCCGTAATTACTTATCTTTATTGCTTATCGGGGATACCCCGAATCTTGAGTAGGTATGACTTTAACACAAAGTCGGGCGCAACGCTGCAACTGTCAACCTACACGATTGATTTTATACGATATCAAAATACTGCGACAAACTTCTATGCCTCTATAACACTCTTTATGTAACGTGCTACCGCCTTGCTTCTAATAACTGCAATTCTACATTAAATTTATTGTAGACTGACACCACCAATAGTGATCGTTAACTACAGTGATAATTTCCTGTGTCGTAAACATAGGAAAATATGTTTAACATAATGGTAATACAACAGAGTATTTCGAGTTGTATTTGAAACAAAATAATGCATATTTTATATAAGATTTAATGACTCCTATGGCAAAATAGATTCCATCACTCCGTTCAGAGTTTATAATACATATCTACTAAATAAAACGAAGGAAGTGTTAATCATATAAAAATTGAAAAGAATCAGTTGAATAATGTGAATACGAAAATATTTCAAGTTCTAAGCATGAAAAATTGTAATGAGTGGTTCTTTGCTTTAGAAGCATAGTTAATTAAGTATAATTTAAGTATTAAATGCAAGAATAATAAGACAATACATAAAAAGACCGTGTAAGGTTATATTAGAGAATTAACTGAAATAATTCATATTATGCTATGTGAAATCTTGGTATCTCAACGTTTCATGCCATTACTACCATAATTATTATTTATTTCGTACCATTTTCTGGTGCTAATGGTGTCTGCTCGTTGTTATCAACGATCAAAACAAAACACCAGATTCATCACGCGGGTGATAACGACTTAATAAATAATATGAAGCGACTGTATACATATTATATAATACGATATTTATTACCACCACATAACGTTAATTATTTATTTTCTCGACGTTAACGCAATAAAAGTTCACAACCGTCTTCACCTCGCGTAATTCGGTTATTTTACTGTTCGCTTGCACTATCCCCCCGTATATGTCATCATATAGGGCAAATATTTGTTTTGACTATAATGCTTTTAAACCATAATATTCTCTGGCACTCATGCGGCGATTGTCAATTACGCTGCTTCGTCGTCGTTTTCCTCTCAATTTCGATATATTCCTTGTACAAACAATGATTTAATTATTTATTAAATTATTAAATATAATATTAAGAGAGACTGTTAAACAACCTTCGTCTAGTAAGGGTATGTCTGAAGTAAAAACGCATAGCATTCGTACTTACTTTAATATACTCGTATTTTACTTATTATATAATTTCTAATCTAACCTTAGCTTTAGCAGTACTACTATATAGCCACTTGTACCTACATATAATCAGTTTTTCATTATAACAATTTAAAATTTAAAATATAATTATCCACTGCATGAACCAAACTAAGTAAATAAATAGATTTATATATTATTATAAAGTTCTTAAGTAGTAACGTCATTATACTGTGTATTATACTGTGTAGAGCCTTGATATTTTGGAACCCCGATAATCCGGTTAACGTGGTAATCATAAATTGGCGCATAAATCTATTTGTTTATAAATATTGTATTCAAATTAGAAGTATTACTCAGAAATAGATTACCGACTAACTTACTATACTTAAATTATATTATTATAGTTTTTTTTTTTTTTTGTAATTTATTGTGTTAAAGTTATTTATTACTTTTGTAATTTAAGGTGCAATAAATACAATGATGGTTAAAAATAAAAATCTTATAGTAATTTCATTTGAGTAGGTAATCTTGAAAAACATCCAGTAATTCAGACTATGTTCAGTCTGAATTCGTCCGGACTATCGAGGCTCTACTGTAATATTATATCAATACAATACACGTGTAAATATGAAATAGCCAATAGGCATATTTTTCTATATTATAAAAACTACTGAGATGAAAATGATTACAACTTTAAATTTGTATTTTATTTAAAAACCGTTTTTATGTAATGAACTGATAAGTAATAATAATAAATATTACATCGTATTCTTGATTTCGAATCAGACAATAAGTGATAATTCTTCGGCATAGTAATTTTATAACTTAGTACAATATTGGCTGTTATACACACTTTTAATACTTTTTGCCCACGAAATGAAAATGACATAGTTTTTAGGATAAAACATCACTCCAGTGTGCTCTATACAACCGCACTTCATCGAATGATTATTGTGAGACAAATTGAAACTCATACTGTTGGTACAGCCGGTTTGCTAAAAATACATAAACGATATTTTTCATTATGATTCGGGAAAATATGTGAAATTGTGTATGTAAACCATAGGTTAACTTTAGTAACTCACTCACTCTCTTTGACCTTAGTCTGTGTCTGATGTGTATTTACGCTGAAAACTTATTGATGACTGCGATCGATAGAAGATAAAGACAATAATATAATGCGCCGTTGAATGGACGACAAACACGAAGGATCTGTGTACCGGGCTGCGGTAACAATCGGACCACCATCACAACCGTCGTCGGTGTGTATAAAGCGCAAACAAAACGCTAAAAACGACACTACGGCCGCTGAACAGCAGCTAGTATTACCTAGTTAATGTTATACGTGTCAGTTGTTTATACACCGTCGTCCGGCTGCAGGTTTTATATGCGCTTTATCGTGTTTACCGTGCAACCACCCACGCGCGCGCGTTCGTCGATAAACCTGCAATGATGACACTGCCGCCGCGCCGCAATTCAATTAAACGGACACTCGAATTTGATGAAAAGAAAGCAATGGTAGTGGTGACGCGGCTTCTCGTCACGTCATTGTAATCGGTTAGCCGAACGATCAAAACCCGAATCATTACGTGGCGGAAACCGCTTAATATTTTACCGCACACAACGATGGATGACTGTTAGACGTATATTATTTACAGTAAAATACACGAAAAAGAAGTTGAAAAGTCTAATGCATGATTTTTTGCGTACACAAGATGTTGTCACAAGATGCTTAGCACGCAAACATATCGCTATGCATACTTATTACTTACGCTCACTATCCTTGATTATATACAAAAAATAATTTAAGTATAAAGTTGTTAATAAAATAAACAAAACATAATATGATTTTCCATCATATCAGAGAGTACTTGTGCTTATCTCTATGTATAAAGGAAAGTGTATACTTAAGCAATAATCAACGCAGAGCCGAACCTATTTATGTTAACGAATTGACGTTTTGAAGATAAATTATTATTATAATGTCAAGTTCCACTAAGAAAAGATTTTTCAAAATTTTGACTTTAAAGGTTTGAAATCGATAAATTACATTTTTACGTGTAAATTTACACGTACACTTCCTTTATACTATATAGCTCACTATACGTCTATACTGTACTAATATGTATTTTACTAATACGAGTTATACGTATTATAGCATTAATTTATTTTAATTGGAAAATTATTTATAATATTATATATACACACACATATATATATATATTGAATATAATTACTAGAATATTTCTTTTTAAATGTCATCGATTGAAGACATTTTTGTCAATGGAACATTGACATGTAAAATAGTTGTACCAATTATCGGTGATGGTGCCTGCCTTCTCTGTTCTCTTTCATTGCATTTGTTTACTTTAATACCCGAGAAAGATACCAGAAAATCCGAAATACAATTGTTTCGTATGTCTCTGATAGTTGGAATAACTTTATTATTATACCTTACAATTCAAATGGTGACAATTTTCCACTGCTGAGGATTATGTTCTTTTTTTCTAAGTTCAGTACACATAGGTAAATTTATGATACGTATGAAAATATTCCAATGGTATAAAATACAACTATTAAATTTGTATCTAAAAAACTAATTAATAAATTAAGCAGAAAATAAAGGCGCCTTATATGCATTATTCTAACAGCGAATATATGGTAAATAGGTAGGTCATTTATGTAAATATACTACGATTATACATAGAATATTATATTTTTTTTTTTTTTTACTTTGTAATTAGTGGTGCGAACGTATGAGTCACTAAAAGTATATATTATATATATTATAAAACTAAGATATTTTTTGTGGTTACTGACTTACGGTTATATTATAATATTATATGCATATTCAGTAATACAAGTACTTATAGTTATGATCTTGTTTTCATAATTATAACTAATAATTATGAAACTACTTAAAACGCAATAACTTATAAATTATTCTTCACAAAATATTTTTACTTAGTTATCAGCTGATTAATCTTCAATAAATTTTAGATATCAGATTACCAGCATAATAATATATAAATATTCTATTTCACAGTTATTGTTGTGGTATATTTTCGTAGGATGTTGTTACATAGTTACATGAATAATATCTTAATAACAATAACACCTAATAAGTTATGGCAAAAAAGTACAGATCATAACTATTATTAACTATGTAGAATTTATAATTAGAGGCCGTGTTACTCCCCTAACCTCTTATTTGGGTTATGATTTTATAGTATAACAATTTTTTGAAGCGTGTTATAATAATATATGAGTGCCATTAAGACTTCATTGATTGGAACAAGACTTCACGTTATCATTTTGTGTGTTATAAAATATATATTAATATACTCTGTATCACACTTTATGTATATATATATATATATACTAGGTGAGCAAAGTGTTTGATAATATCATGACAATATATGAACCAAACACTCAATATGCAAATGTATTTGTATACTAATAATGTAACTAGAAAACGAGTTTTCGGGTGTATAAAATCACGGTTTGTCGACCGTTTAAGTTCGAGATAAAAGGTCCATCACATGGACACCGTCCTCTTTTCCATGACGAGATTCACGCACTGGGCTTAAGTCAAAAGGGTGACCGATGTGTGAATGGGTGTATGTGTACGTGGGTGTGTGTGTGGTGTGTGTGCGTGTGTGTGTGTGTGTGTGTGTGTGTGTGCGCGCGCGTACTAGGGCAGCCGACACGCACGTGCCGCATGAATAGAGACTTGATGAAAGAAACAATGAAGAGGATTTTGGTATCAATTTGGCTAGCCATCAGATTTAACCCCTTTTGTGCGAAAAAAAGTCCCCTATGGGCGAGCGGCTATTAACCCCCCGAATGCGTATACATACATAACACCACGCACATATATAATATAATATTATATGTATACTGTTACGTGTATACGCGTGTCGTGTGTGTGTGTACAGTATCGGCCGAAAACACTACACACTCGTATTTATTTATTTATACGTATACAATCGCAGACTTTTACCATTGTGTCGGTTTTATTGGATTTACGCCGTGGCTCGATAGACGGAAATAACAGTGTATATCGCGTCTCTGCGTTAACTATTATCGTTTGAAATGATAATTTTATAACAAGCTCTACTACGGTACCTAATGAATTATGTATAAGACAGATACTTTCAAGGTAAGATCAAACAATACTACATTTTAGAATGAAAATGCTATTTTTATATTCATAAACATTGTTGTGATTACTCATTTTTCTTTTTGCATTAATGAAAAAATACCAATTTATTAACGATTGAGAATAGAGGCATGCTTAATGCTTAAAGCTTATAATTATATAGTTACTATAAGGTTTATGGAAATAACAAATATTATCATTAAAATTATAAATATAATTAAATCTTATAATCATCATCATAAATAATTTTCAATGAGCATTTTATTGCATAATTACTCAAGTTTTAAAAATAATCAACTACTCGCGGAGTTTTATTGACCAAAAGAATAAACTCTACTGGAACAACCTCTTCCACGCGTTGCCACATAAATTATACCAAATTTAACCTAATCTTTGGATAGCATATCCATATATCCAATACAAAATAGTCAAGATATATTATACAAATTTGTTTAATGTACTTATAAATATATCAATTTATTATCTCAAAAGTTATCTAGTTTATAATTTATTATAATTATTATAAATCAAATAAGAAAGTTTGCGGAAAAAATGTATTAATATGATTATTTTAAACCATCAAAAACTATATCATTCTTTTAATTATAATGATACTTAATTTCAGGGCCTCAAATCTATTTCTAGATTCTAAATATTAATAAAGATCGTTAAAATCTTTTAAAATATCAAAGGTAATATCAAAATCAAAAATGTTTTCTAATGATATTCAAAATTTAAATTTAAATTTCAAAATTGTAGGTAATTGGTTTTATATACCAATCGGTTTTCAGTTAAAAAAAAAATCATATTCAATAATAATATAAACGGCCCAAAATATTTTATTTATTTCTTAGGTATATTATTATATGTTTATGTTATATCATATATGTTAATGAGCTTACATAACTCTATTAATTATAAATTTATAATCTATATTATCTACCAATCACTATGTCGTTTAATTATATTTTCCTTATACATAAAACAAATGAATAGGAAACCCTTACACCCGTCTGTACCGAATAGGGTCGGTAAGGTATAACTGACATAAATTTTCGTATTCTTTAGATGTAAACGAGTTACAGTTGTAACAATAAGTAATAACAGTGTTGTTGAAGATTTATGGTGGTATAATTTCATGTGTTATAGGTGAATCTTACCTGTTACGTTCTTGACCGGTGATTCTTGGTCGTCCGGACAGCCAATTTGTCGCGGCACAGTTTATGGTGGTATACTCACGACAGCTATGTTTGGTCGGTGGCATCTATTTAGACACAAGTCTAAAATAAACAATGATGGACACCGGTGTTATTTAGTATGGTACGTTTATTGAAAATTATGCTCCGAATTGAATGTACGAGTCTCGCGTCGCGACGTGAAGGACCGAATTAATTTGTGCACAATAAAAATAAACGACGAACAAAACAAATAGGTATGCCGTATAATAGTCACGATTCGCAACATTCGCGTTCGCGGATACGTAAAAGACGGATGTATCGCTTTTGTAGTAACGGAAAATACGGACTGGTTCAAAAGTCGTACTGAACGGACTTGCCGCAGTCGGGTCGTCCGGTGGTGGTTACTGTTTGACGAGAGAACAAAGGTGCGTTTTCATACCATAATGTTTACAACCTGATATTAAGGAGAAAAACAGATGGTGAACAACATCGGTGTTGGTGAGTTGCGGCTCGATCCCTAAATTAAGTTCAATCTACGTAAAATATACTGACATCGCACAGCACTTTTATGTTTTGTATAGTAGAAAAACCAATTATAAAATTGTCTTTGTCGTTGATAAACAAAAATGGCTCACCTATGTTAGTTTTGATATTCATAGACTCCAAAGCAGCATGAAATTATTTAATGCATTTTGTCAGGGGGGGGGGTGTACAAATGAACGGGCACTGTGTCGAATTAATGATAAATCATTCGTTGTCAAAGTCGATACATCGCCTTTCTTCAATTCTGAACGAATAAGTTTTGAAGGTTTGCAAGAAATGTTTTCTATGGCTTTTCTTTTCAGAGAATTACTTAACATTTGCCTATTTAGGACTTTTTCGTCATTTTTATTGTGGTTATGATTAGTATTACTCTCGACTATCATATTTAAAGGAGATAATTTTAAAATGCACTTACAACTTTTAACACGGCAAGGCTACCGTTGTACATCGATTTTTAGTGTTTTGTGGAAACGAAATATGTAGCCTCCGTAGTGAATAATTGGCTTCGATTTTTCACTATTTACAAACTCCATAACGCACTTATAATATATACTGTATAACACACCCAAACAGAATTTGTAGTCTTCGCAGATATAGGTACTGAGTGTTGAACAGACTAACATTGTAATATTTTGCGTTTGAACTATTGACGTTATGGTACCTACTTTGACTAAATAATTAAATTTCCCGGGCCGCAGTGAACTTGGTGATAAAATATGACATGTCGGTTTGTAACTCACTTATAGCCAATCATATTACCGTGTTTTAAAAACAATTTCGGTCTAAACAAGCCGCAGTGCACGCCAATTAACCCACCACCGGGCCCCACCACGGCGCGGTGGTTGATAAAATTTTATCCATACCCCTCCTCTCAGTGTTTTCTACTGTCGTAGGATTTCGTGAGACGACTCCGTCACGTTTGTAATGTTGGCTCCAACCAAGTAACGCAATCTTTTTCAAAATTATTCCAACATCTTGCAAGTTAATTGTAAGTATTTGCAAGTCCATTTGTAAAATTTATTCGTACTTTCGTCATGAAACTAAAAACATAAATGGTGGGCCAACTCCACGTAGTCCACCGTCATCAAAAAACTCCTAAACTTATGTCAACCAAAATCTTACAATAGCCAATAGTATGTTTGTAAGTCATTTTGCAGAATTTGCAAGTCACCCAGACACGGTCGTGTCACACGAATACCGCGATCTCACCCGCTACACCCCTTTGCTTTGGTATCACCACTCGTTCGATTATCAATCGGGATGCCCGAGTGATTAATTGGACCAGTTTTGGAGTCGACGATGAGCCCCGAAGCTCTTGCCGGACGGTATGACGACCGCCGTGAGCGACGGCGACGCTTGTCTGCTTTTAATCGTCCAACACGTTCGTTACGACCTTTTTTCCGTTTTGCTTCGCTTTTTTTGTGCTCACCGCGATACTACAGTGATTTTTCATTATATTATTAATTAGTCGGACTAGTGATTTACTATATCCATTGATTTGGCATTGTGTTGAATTTTCGGTTCAATCATACTTAATTATTATTATAATTATCTTATTTTTATTGTGTTATTATTATTATTCAAATAATATAAGAAATATTATCATTTTTATTATTATTATTATTTTTTTATTGTGCTACGTGACAACCCGGGCGGCCTCTATGAGCTTTTTAAGTACGCGTTTGTCGTATTTTTTCTTTGTACAAACCGTGATCGTCCGACGTTCCACGACGTGTGTAGGTACACCTTTTCTTGGTGCCGTTTTGCCCGCTTCACAAGTGTGCGTGTTTTTTTTATTTTTTTACGGTGTCTTCACTAAAATGTTGTCGTGTCCGCGTGCCGTCCGATCGATTCGGACGATCGTAATTTGTCCTTATTTTATTGCCGCGACGTAATGTGATTATTGCGTGCTTATCGTTGGCCCATCGCAGTTTCGCATACGTCTTGATTGACCGTTTCTGCAAAGCCCACTGTCGTACACCGTGTGCTTGACGCGTGCATACCTATCCGTCGCCGTCGCAGACCGATGCGTTAGTTGCACACACATTGTAAATCATATTGTATATTATATTTAATTTTCTTAGAATTGCTATACTAGCTCATTATTATATTAGCTGGTACGATATACAATCCGCGGCGCATTCGACGGACAACCGTTTATTGCTGCGATAAGTTTCATTTTCATACATATGGATTGTTGAGTAATGTTAAGGAAAACGATTATTCAATTATTGTTTACTATAATAATATTGTATTGCGTATACAGGAATTTTTATTCATTAGGTATTTATATTATTATTAGTTTATACTTTATGATACTTTATGTCCATGATTCATAACTTTTATAATTTTATTTATTTGACCAATACGTATTCTCCATTTGAAAACATTTTATTAACAATTTTTGACTAGTATAATTTTGGGGAGAAAACAATAGTAAAAAATGGAAGACTGGTAATATGACTTAAAATTAATACTGAAATTTAAATCAGAAATCAATTAAATTGATATTGTGCAATATAAAACCGTTGTCATAAAATCGATATATATTTTATTTAAAAAATAACTGATATCGATAAGCAAAATTAAAATTAAAATCGAAAAACTTTATTTTGATTTTAAGCCCCACTTAATTGTTCAAAAGTATAACTCCAAGATGCACGAAACGAAGGTATATATACTATACGATACACCGACACTTTATACGAGGGTGCTGAACGGCACATGAATATGATTATTAGGAGGACCCACTAAGTATTTTGTTACCCTCTCGACGACCTTTCAATACCCAATCGCCGCACAAATACATCGATGTTCTTTATTCTCTCTTTTATTCGTCTAGTTTTCATTTTTCTGTGCACAATCACAACTGAACAATAACACGTGTAATTCAATTTTGGATTTCCTTTCACAATCGGCTTTGTACGATGTTATCAGATATTAAAAGAAATATATATATATATAATATATATATATACATTACGTGAGTAGACTTTAAGTATATTCAATTATTTAGACATAACGCTGCGCACATTTTAAGGCCTTAGATAGGTACCTAAATAAAATATCTAGAGTGACGTTTGTAATTTTTTTTTTTTTTAATAAACGTATTACGTATTAGCTATTAGGTATAGTAATTTATTATAAATTATGTAATATGGCCTTATAGATTACTGTATAAACTACGTATATAATATTCGGTATATAGGTATAGTAGTAAATTAAATATATTTTATATGTTGTTTTTAATTTAAATCCTTGTCATTAATCAGTATAAAAGTTGTTATTTATGTAAACGACTATACCAATAAATATGATATAATGATATCTATTTTCCACTTTAATTTCAATAAATTGTGATTTTTGTGATTTAAATATAATGTTTTATTTAAAAATAAACACCCATATAAAGCAAACGTAGTGTTCAAGTTTTTTTTAGCTCAAATCCTTTTGATTTTGATCGCAATGAAATTGAATTGTTGTATCTGATGAAGAAAAAAATATGAGAGAGAAAAGGTTTCTTTTGTTGTTTATAAATAATGTAGGTTGTACGCATTAACCTTTATTGTATTTCCATTATCTTCGTCATCCGGAGTGTCTTTTATTTACAATTTGTAAAGTATCTTTTGAAATGTTTGTGCTTTGTATGCTTATATTGCACACGTTTCAGTTTATCATTTGAAATCCTGTAACTATTAAAAATGCGTGAAACTAAAACATTTTTTTTTCTTAAATCAATGTAAAAGATAAACTCAACTCAAATATTTGCTCTAAATTATGAGCTTTCGTAACAGAATTTCCAATTAATAAACATACTGTAGAATGTAAGTAATAGTAACTGATACACTTTATTATTTCAATAAATAAAAAAAATGTATCTATAACGTTCTTTTGGATTCAAACTGTGAACTGTATGCGCCTAGCTTTAAGGGGAATAAAATTTAAATAATTTAAAATATTATCATATGAACCATGCGATGGCCTATGTATGTTGCATTTAAATAAAGACATAAATCGTAAAAAGAAATTTTGTACACATTCAATAATATCATTTTATTTAGACGTATTGTTTATCCAAATTAGTAGACAATTGTTAATAATAATATTCAAGGTTCGAGCAAATTAAAAAACAATAATAAATTTTTAAAGCAAAAGTATCATAAACATTTTTTCACGATCATTTGATGAAACTAAGAATATTATGTATTAATTTATTTTTAAAAAATTCAGTGATACATTTAATTTAAAATTAAATATTATACCGAGATCATTGAAATTAAAGGAAAGTTTAAGTTTTATAGTATATGGTCATAGATAGTAAACTCATAAAATAAACAATAAATAAATATATAGTAAATTACTATATATAATAATACTTAATAGTATATATATATAATAGCATTTAGCACTATAATAATACAGTAATTTTGAACAATTATTTATAAGTGTAATGAGTAGAGGATGAAATTAAAATATTTTTCTTTGTTTTTTATAATCCTTGTAATTCAATAATAATTAATATTACAATCCAGGTTTGAAATACTTACAAATTATGAAATATACATAAATCAAAATAGTAATAATTTTTCCGAATCTGAGAATATTTCAAGACAAAATAATATTTCGTATAATAAAGAATATTAGGGAATAGATCAATTAAATTCCCTTGTGCAGTCTAATATAAAATGCTGATTACAATATTATTCCAATGAGATCAGAAATTCAAAAATTAAAAAAACTTTTTTCAAAAAGTAAAAAATTATATTACAATTTAGTTTATATTTATATTAATTTTTTTATTTTTAAAAACTGTTTAGCAATAATATGAAAGCTGTATAATACTTACCTATTACTTATAAGTAAGTAAAAAGAAAAAAAATAATATTAGTAAGTTAAGTAGATATTACTTAGTAAGCACTATATGTAAATACTCGTACTCTTGTACATAAAAGCATATTTTGAATTGAAGAAAATATTATATTATTTATTCAAAGCATATTTTTTGAATATTTTTTCACGAATTTCTAAGAATATACAAATAATATTTTCTATTAATTTATGAAAAAACTAAAAATCTTATTTTGGCAATTTTAAGAAAATATTACCTATTTTTCTAGTAATAAGTAAAACGTTTAAAGATATAACAATCACTTTATTCTCTCTTCTTATAATATACTAACTAAAATATTATTACGGACTTCATGAGTTAGAATGTTATATATCACACATTTCGACTCATGATCAATAAAATAAATCAAAATAATGTTAATATTACTTAAGTATTATTGTATGAAGTCATGAAACCTGCAGCAACGAACAACAATTTATCAAAAATTTTTAAGCTATTTAACCGTAAAGAGTTCTATGCTTTAAATGTTGAACGATTCTTATAATGTCGAAGGGTGGAACTCCGTTAAATCAATAATAGATTTTATTTTATATAAAATATAGCAATATAGAGCCATTGAGTTTATTGAAAATAAACGTAACCCCATCGAAAAATGGCCCATATAAAACTCAATGTATATGGGCCCTATATAAGGTTACTTTTATTATTGTACAAGATTTATAAACATACATGAAATAAATAAAAGTAAGATTAGAATAAACATCGCAAGACTTTGTAGGACCTAACACACACGTAACGGATTAGTATATAAAATATGTATTACATAAATATATGACAACGGCAATATTATAACATAGGTACACATTGTCGTGTTGATGGTGAAGCGGGAAACCGAACAAGGCGTAGAAAAACCATATAGTTGCCATGATTAAATCCGTACGTACAACATATGTATAAATATATAATAGTTTGCGATTACGGCAAACACACACACGCACATACGCTTTCACATACGCACGCACGAGCACACACCCACGCCACGAGACGAGTTCACCACACACTTGTTGCATCGTCAGTTGTGGATATTATACCGGAAAATTGCACCGCCGCCGACACGACGGTGTGACGACAGAGCAACGGGCCAATGGGAACGTGGCCGGCGGTCGATAAGAGGCGGGAACGATGACGGTACGCCATTGGCGAGAAGCCGCGGACAGCCGCTGCATCCGTCGCCGCCGCTGCCGCCGCTGCCACTACCACCGAAGCTGAGAGCCGCGTGTGCCTCACACGCATTTCGGACACCGTGACGGGCGGCCCACTGCAGCTGACCGAGACCGACTGCGCGTTGACCGTTCCTCCGCATCGCTTACCGCATCGCTCCGTCGCCGCCGCGTACATTGTCCACGTGCGACCGATTCGGTGTACGCGATCAAACACCGCGGTACACTAGGTATACGCACGGTACACGGTCACCGCGATCCAGGTCCCGAGCCCGTGGACGTCGTCATGAGCAACGGGAAAACGACCGCGGCCACGTCGGCTGCTGCGGCCAACGCTGCCAACGCTGCCGCCGCCGCCGCCGCCGCTACAATGTTGCTTCACCAGCACCAGTCACCACTGAACCATCACGCCGCCGCGTACCATCACCACCATCACCAGCAGCAGCACCACTTGCAACACTTGCACCACCAACACCGGGTTCAACAAGAACAACACCAACAGCAACATCAGCGACAGCAACAACAGCAGCAGCAGCAGCAGCAGCAGCAGCAGCAACAGCAACAGCAACATGGTGCCGCTGCGATCCAAGAAGCTACGGCCACGCAGCAACAGCAGCACATCAAACGGCCCATGAACGCGTTCATGGTATGGTCCAGGGGACAGCGGCGTAAGATGGCCCAGGAAAACCCAAAAATGCACAACTCCGAGATAAGCAAGAGGCTGGGCGCCGAGTGGAAACTCCTGACCGAACCTCAGAAACGACCATTTATAGATGAAGCCAAACGATTAAGGTACGATTATATATAAATTATATTATGGATTATATAATTATATTAATTACAAACCGACCCTCCTCTTTCCAATATTAACGTATAATATTATATACGTATGCGTTCTTATTCTTTCGCTCAGATTTTTTTTGATAAGCTATATAAACCAGTGACGAATTTTCAACATTTCCTCGAGGAGAGTTCTGAAAAATTGTATGTATTCCTAACACATAGTTTATATGAAAAACGCAAAATATGTAAGATGATATCGGTGTCCGGGGTGGGGAGGGGGTAGAAACCCTATGGACCCCCCCCATGAATTAGCCACTGAAATATACTCGGTATAATATTATTCGGCATAATATGCAATTTGTAAAGTAACGAATACGAGAGTCGCAACACAAACTTTATGTACACGTAACTGAGAACAATTTATTTTAAATAATCCAAAGAATTATTGCATCGATACATTAATTAATACATATGCAAAAAATGTATATACATATGTATAGGTTCAGTAACGATAGTGAATAAGTACATAATAAAGCGATTGACGTATTTATTTGTAGTTCGTTTGTATGTGCTATATTCAATAGTGTTTGAGTGGAAAATAAATAAAAGACTGTAATGACATGTATATATTATACAAGCATTCAAGCAACTACATTTCCCACGATAAAATATGGTTTATATAATTTTCGTGAATATCAAAACTGGATTCTAAATTTAATTAGGTGCACGTGATTATCTTATAGATTATCTATAATCACAGTAGAGAAATTATAATATACTATTAGCTGTGAAACGGCAAATTATGTACCTATGGACTGAAAATTAACAAAATCGAAAATTCGAAAGAAAAAAATCTTATTCAATTTTTTTTTTTTAGATATGTATGACGTTTAGCTTACAATCTTTTTTATTGAAATCTTTGTACGAAGAGTGATGGAAAAATAAATGTATTTAACGGGATAAAAGAATTTTATTCGAAGAATAAAAAAATTTAGAAAAAGAAGAAGCATTTTATCCATTTCCCTCTTAGAAAAACAAATAAAATGCTTGACTTGTTAGAATGGGACAAGTCGACTGAATTAATAAATATGTTTTTTGTCTTATAATTGTCACGGTCATTGAATAGTATGATAAACCATATGTCAATAAATCAGTGCACGTGCAATAATGAATACAAAAAGAACGGGTGGGCTTCGCTTTGCTGTACAGTTGGGGATAGAATGTTCCTCGTTTATAGGATAGGTCATAATTACAATGGATTTGTTAAATTTGAATCCAATGATAGATATCATTGTATACGAATAACGATTCTGAACGGAGTTAATATGTTTATCAAAAATGTGTATATAATAATATAGTATATTATATTTAAATTGAATTATAATGCAATTTCGTAAAAATTTAAATTTAAAACAGTTATAAAATTTTTTTCTCTTAAATCTGGTAGAAATTTTTCTATATATTTTTTGAAGGTAAGCTTATGGACAACCTTATGTTAAAATTTTGAACCTTAAGTATAAACAGAAAAATTTTTATGAAATTTCAACTACAAAATAACTTGCAAATTATCGCGATTTTAACATATATTATACACATTTGAAATTTATGGGCTTATAAAAAAAACTTGAATGAAACAATCTCTGATATTTTTTAGTTGCAATTACTATAACTTATATTTAATCCTTTAATACATTTCCAAGAGTTTTCGGACAGCCGAAAAAATTTTATAGATATTTAAAAAAAAAAACTTACAAAAATCGAAAATTTAAATTATCTATAAATAAGTCAAAATATGTCAAAATACTTTGAAAAATTAACTATGTATAGAAAATGCCAATATAAAGATTTGGTGAAAATTTTAAGTTATTGCGGTTTTTCGTTTTTGAGCTAGAGCATTTTAAAAAAATGTAGTTTGTAAAAACGTGATTTTGCGTAAAATTTCCCGTTTTTTCGTAATTTTTTTATCGTTTTTTTCGATTTTTTCAAAAAGTATTGAAAAAGTTCGATTTTTGATACGCCTAAGTACCATCTACATTCACTTTCCTTTCAGAAAAGTTGCTGTTTAAGCAAATCGAAGGATTTTTATTGCAATAAAAGGTGTCGTCAGACACAAAAAAAAAAAACATACATCATTGTAAAATCAATAGATTCCATCACTCCGTTCAGAATATAAAATGTATACAAGTGTACGTTATTCTCAAACTCATTTAAGTTCATTGGATTCATTGGCAATATTATTGCAATCATCAACATTACAATATTTTGGAAAAAATAAAATACGGAAATGATTTTAAACACAACTACACCGATACTGTTTTCGAAATGTATAGCGCGCAAAAAACGGACTATGATTTTACTATAATATGTTTCGTTCATTATATATGGTACAACAGAGCATCGACAATATTAAAATCATTCCCTACGTGTATAAACGCAGCGAGAATAAATATGTACCTATGTATAAACTATATATATATATATATATAAATTATAATTACTCGTTCATGATTACCATAACGGGCTCAATATACAATAATAGTGTGTGCACGTATGGACTTTTTACAGGCACCTATATAGGTATTATATTGTATTGTGTTCATGTATATACCGGACGACCGAACGCAAACATCAAAGCTTTATATAAAACGTCTTGTCGGGTGTGTGATTGATTCTCGGTTGTACAGACCATTTGAAATCATTAAGAATAAGCGACGGTGGTAGTGGCGGCATCATCGTCGCATCGGGAGTACAATACGACATATATACATATATTATTGTTATAAGTTTATGTGTTCATTGAGAGTGAGTGAGAGAGAGAGAAAAACAAACGTATACAGAGAGAGCTGGTGGTTTAGACGAAAAAAAAAAAATAATAATAATAATAATAATAAATAAAATATAAAAGCGATTTATCACAATTACCAAACTATTGTACCGGTGTTCAATCGTTTTACTCGAGTCCGTTGGCCATAGAAGGTACCGTACATAGTCGATGTATGTGTGCCTCCACGGCCGACGCATTACAATGTTATTGTGTACACATTGTCGCGAACAGCTTTTATTTTTTGTTTTCGTTCGTCACTTGAGCACAATAGTAGGTATACATGATTAAATAAATAAATATATATATATGTATGAGTGTATGTGTGTGTGTGTGTGTGTGTGTGTGTGTGTGTGTGTGTGTGTGTGTGTGTGTAAAAAATAATGAACTCTTGAATTACAAGTATAAAACTCGTACGAGTATGTACGCACGTCGCATATTTTTATCAATTTTCGTGATTTTTTTTTTTTTCGAAAGCTAGTGTTTGCAATGTTTTGCAAGTTCTATAAAAATTAATACATTTTTTTGTACGAACGAACACAACGAAATATAAATTTACATGGATAAGGAGAATGTAAAAAGAAAATGTAGGTTATTACCTTTTTGGTTGCTATGTACACGTACGAATTCACGATAACTACATATAGTACATACTTATAAGTTATAACTAGGAAAATAAGTTAAAATATCTGACGCCGAACAGAGATTGAGATTAGTGTCACAGAGTTGAAGCTGGTTCGTGTGACGAAAACTTAGATAGTTATCGCAACATTTCCAAGAAATATATATTATGATATTTTATTACTTGACAATATTTATTAGGAAGTAAATATCAAATATTGATACCTAGACATCATATGACTTCCAGTAAGATATTAGTGGTGTTTAGGTATTTGAAAGCAAATTGGCCCGTGCTACTGAACTCATATTATTCTTTACCTTATACATACAACCAAATGTAATATTTTGGTAAGTTTTGTAATTAAATGAATAATAGTTTCCCATGAATATGTGATTGAAAATGAAATAAAAATAATAAAAATTTATTTTTTATTTTTCCATAAGTATACAATATCCTATAATTTTTGTTAGTACTTATACAATATTGTTTCAAATTTTTGAGGAGGCTTTAAGTTAGAAAACATTTTTTTTTAGAATTAATCCACCATTACCCACTCACCCCGATCATTGTCCAAAGTACACACACACTTCTGTACACTTGTGTTTTTCGATTTTCTTTAATTTTACTTTTCACGGTACATTTTCGATGTAGGTACTCATGGATCATTTTTTTTTTTTTATTAGGAACTGCGGTAGCTCAGTTCCGAGGTTGCCGAATGAGCGTCCATTGACGACCGCTGTAACGGTCAGAGAGTTACTAACCAAGTACCAAAACCTGGTTAGGGGCCGAAATTCCTAGATTTTTAACTTATATAAATAAAAGAAAAAAAAATAATGAATAACAAAAAGAGCATTGAAAAAAAGAGAAATATATATTTAATTTGAGGTGTAAAATTAATAATTAAGGCATAATTTGATATATTTTAGGCGTAAAACTTCGACTTAATACTTGTAAAAACAAAATTATTAATTATTATTATATATCCACAATCCACTTAAATAATTAATTGAATATTAAATTAATTAAATATTTTAAATAAAAAATGAATTATATTTAAATAATTAATTAATAATTATTATAAAGTATTAACAAAAATGAGCCGATTTAGTCATACACCTGACATAACGTGGTGATTCTATTTTTTTTTTTGTTTATATAATAATAATCATATTAACGGCCAGATATCACCGTTTTTTATAATAATAATCACCGTGTCAGACCATACGACATCCATAACAATTTCCCGCAGACGAAACCTCTCACCGCGAAAATACCTATCTTCACTATTTTATAATTATCATTATACACATTTTAATATAGCAATAACAATAATATTTTAAAGGAATATGAAAATGGAATTAGTTGTTTTTCCGCCGATGACCTGTCAACGAGAGCGGGACACTGCGTCGTTACTCATTATTTTAATAATAATAAGCATTTGTTTATAAAATAATACAACTACTGTTATCGGTCACCGCTCTAGACATTGGCAACAATGGTGTGGCAATCGCGAAATGGCTGGTCCAAAGGGTGGTGGACGTCCCGTATCGATAATTGTGCACGTTTTGCACGATATAATTAAAATTAAATAAACCCAAAAACAAAATAATAATGCTACAGTGTGTGTGTGTGTGCGTGTGTGTGCGTGCGTGTGCGTGCGTGCGTGCGCGCGTGTGCGTGTGTGTGTGTGTGTGTGTGTGTGTGTGTGTGTACTTAATACTGTATATGTAAGTATTTACAATATCCTGGTTTTCGATATAATCGTATCGATACATTATTATCTTATGGTACATTTGTCGTCTCGTTGTTCGTCTCTTTCCCGTTTTTTTCCCTCGAAAGATAACGTTCACCAGAGATCGAATGTCGTGCGTTGTATTTACTGTACACGGTTTTTTACTCACAATAGCCGCGCGCATGTATTTACGCATAATCTTCGAATATGCAAACAATGGGCGGCCTCCTTGCACGCACGTGGGGTGGCGGCCAAACGGAGTGGGTTATTCGCGTGCGTTAAACGACGGTGACGCCGACAGCGAGCGGAACGAGGTATTCTGTACACTACGTGACTCGCATATTACACGTTCTATATTATTATTATAAATAATTATAATCACTTGCGTGCTTGCATTAGAAAAAAAAAAAACTCTCTTAACCCGCGGTAATCTCAAACGTGAACGCGTGCAAACCGTGGAACTTCAATGATAGATTTATGCTTGTATTATACAATATTATTTTTTATGTGTGAACGAATATTATACCTATCATGGTGGAAACTGTCAAAATGGATGTTATAATTAACAATGGTGGATTTAAGTATTATTAGATTGAAACTAAAAAAAAAAAAAATCATCCGTCATTGTAATCAGTCGATAAATCGTTCGGAGAAGAGACTGCTGTATACGATACAGTTTTTTTCCTGTTCAAAATTAAGAATACAAACATTATCTTTATCATCTCGTATGTGATTTTGTTTAAATTTAATGTGCATATAACGTAACCGAAGAAAACAGAAATTTCTAGTTTACTAATCTCTCGCAATCACAGTACCTATTACATTACATTACAGATTATACATGACTATACTCGTATAATCACCACCTGCCATCTTTCTGTTTGATTTTAATGCACAATTTGGACAAGTACCTATATGCAAAATATGAGGACATAAAAAGGACATATTAATGACACCACAGCATCATGCAACATATCTATTATGTTTCGTTAAATCTAAAAAGAGAAAAATGGGTTTGTGTTGTTTGACAATATTTGCACAGATTTATAATCAATCGTTTTGATTACCAACCACATATTTGCTGCTGGTCATTTAATGACATAATAAGTACAACACCTTAACTGGATTTAGTACTTACATAATGAAAAAACATATCGTATAAAATATTAATGACAATGATGATACCTACATGCATTTTTTTTATTATAAATTTACACTGTCTGTGAATTCCATTTAGGTATTATTATTCCATTTAATGTAATATACGAGTACATGTCACACATTTTTGTTATTTTTCCATTAGCATTTTTATTAAATCGTTACGAATATTTATTTTTTATTATTTTAATTTACGATACACCTTTTACGGAGTATTTAGTGATACCTATAGTGTATACTATTTTACGGATATTTTTAGAAAACTAATATTTAAATCAGTATGTCAGTAACTGAAGGTTTGTATTTTAGAAAGAAGTATTCGATATACCAGTATGAATGTCAGCATATTTCGATTGTTGTTTGCTACATATATAAATGACATACCTATTTAGTTTTTACCTTATATTTCATATACATTTTTTCTGTATTTTCATATTATTTAATAAGAGACAAGAATAATTTAATTTAATACTACTCCATTGCAAATCCGAGAAATAAAAGTAATTTATTTATTTTTAATTATTTTATAACATATAACACAATGCGTATAGCTGTATGTCTGTATAAGATACTTACACCAATAGTCAATCTGTATGGATAAAATATTGTTGTTTTGAAGATCATGCAGACTGGGGTGATTCGAATAACTTAGATGTATATTTGAATTATTTATGTAACCTTATAAAAAGCGGGAATCCACAACATATAAAACTTAATTTGATGAAACAATAACAAAACTATATTATATAAGCAATTGTTATCTACAACAGTAAGAACAGTTACGATGTTTACTTTTGTTAAATTGAAATATATTAAATTTAGTTATGCACATTATCATATTCCATAATATATGGGATTAGAAAAATGCTGTGTTTATAAGTTATATAACTAAACATTTTATTAATTTTTTATTTTATAAACATAATAATACATATACATATATATATATATATATAATATAACTTTAATTATATAAAAATTAAGAGTTAATTATTATTTTTAATTTAGAATTGTGTTCATAAAAAATAAATATATGAATACAATGAACCATATTGAATAATTAAATCGTTGTATTTTTTTACTCTGAAATATATGTTGGTTTTTTTTATGATTATGATTGTGGTTCGATCTTAGAGTACCATAAGAATATAATTATCTTCTAGAATATTGAATAACTAATATTGAATTTTCAAACTTGGACAGAAGATAATATAAAATAGTGTGTGGTAATTATTTTCCAACATACAGATATCATAATTTTACTGGTTTTATTCAAAACATATTTTTTTCGATTATAATTTTAGCAGATTTCATAAAATCTATTTAATAAATATTGTATCTATATTTGATATTTCATAAATCTTTTCAAGAGTAACAACGACGTAACAATAAAATATTAACTTTATGATCAGACAGTTAGTAATAAATTTCCTATATCCGTTATATAATGTGCTATATGGTAGTAAATATTTTATTGAACCACAAGAAATCCAATTAATGTTCAACACATTACAAGTAATCGCTATTCATAATGGGGTTAACAATTCTCAGAAATATGTATACTGCAGTAATCTATACAGTTTTATATAGTGCAATATTATCGTAATAAATATCAATCACACATGGTTTTTCATCAAATGAATCCCTTGGTAAATATCTGAAAGTGATGTAACTATTACGACTATGGTTGTACAAGTTGTACAATGACCATGTTGAATGGAAATCTCTGAATTTACTATTTAGTAACCATTTCGAATGTTTTTCGTATTGGTATGTCGGAAACGTGAAAAATTGAAAAAAGTAATATTCATATTAAACGTAGGTCATGGGTTTCTGCCCTCCCCAGTCCTCCCCACACACAAAAAAAAAAAAAACTTGCCTGTTGACAAATACTGAAATCTCATAACGATAATCACATTTTCTAATGATGTTTTACAATATTTCTTTGTGTTTGCGTTTCAGAGCTTTGCACATGAAGGAGCACCCGGACTACAAGTACCGTCCAAGACGCAAGCCCAAGACGATGGTGCAGAAAAAAAACGACACCGGCGCAGTGGGCGGCAAATCAGTGTCATATTCGGTGCGCGACCTGTTGCCGCAACACGACTCGTCGGCCGCGGGCGTCGGAGGCGGAGGCGGATCTACCGCGACCGCAAACTCGATGCTGATACCGGCCACGGGCGAACAACAGCCCGCCGCGACCGCAGCAGCAGCGGCGGCGGCAGCAGCGGCCGCAGCGGCGGCCGCGGCGGCCGTGGCCAAGTTCCCACGTGCCTACTTCTCGCCGTATCACCACCATCACCATCACTACCCATCGTCATTCTACCAGCAGGTGGCCAAGGACCTGTCGGCCGCGGTCGTGGCCGGCGGGGGCGGGAACGAGTCGTCCACCGCGGGGAAAGCCGTCCACGACTTTGCGCTGCACGCGCTCTACGGCAGTTCACTGTACTCACGTGCCATGTCACTGGCCTCCGCGTGGCCAATGATGACCACGGCCACGGCAAACGTAACGGCCAGTGCCGGTGGCGTCGGTGGTGGTGATAGCGACAGCGGCGGCGGTGGCTCTGGGTGTCCGGTCGATTGCGTCGAGTGCGGCCAACACGCGGAACGCTCGCCGAGGCAGCTCTCGCTCCCGCCGTTACTTGCTCCGCCACCAATGCCCAGATCGGCGCACGAGTCACCGGCGTCGTCGTGCACTCCGTCACCGCCCGTTGCTCAGCTGCCGCCCATCTCGACGGCCACCGCCACCGCGTCGGCTACGGCTATGGTCAAGCGGCCCATCGCCCTGATCGTAAAACCCGAACGCGTCGTGCCGGGTCACCTGCATCCGCAGCACGTCATATGAAAACCGTTGCCGGTTCTTCCGGAACCGGCCGCCGGCACAGCCACCGCGATGTCGGTCGTACAACAACCGTGCGGTTGGCCGCAGTGTCCGTCGTCCACGACACCATCGTCACCACCGCCACCACTGCCACTGCTGTCGTCGTCGTTGTCGTCGTCACCGTCACCGTTGTCCACTCCACCGTGGTGGCTGCAACAGTTGCAGCAGCAGCTGATGATGTGCAGCGGCAGGAACAACAATGCGGCCGCCCGATCTCCCGGACCGTCACAGCCAACGCCGCCGCCGGTCACTGCGGCGCAGCACCGAATGGACTAAAGCATGCAGCGGTTTATTGGTGCACGTGGGTGATTCAAATCTCATATTCAAAACTTCTTTATCCCGTTTCTCGTCTAAAAGTCTGACGACACATTAAGCGCTGAATCAAATGTCTTTTTTAGATATAGATCCTGGTAGTTCGAATTTTATCTATTATGTAGTTGGACTACTAGGATCTGGATCGTCCACCGGTCCACTGTACATAATATATATATATACAATATTACACTAATTAACTATATAATCAACAAATTTTTAAAATTTTAAACTATAACATATTTCCAAAAATAATTAAAATTTATTAGTCCTGCGTTATCGTAAAATCAATACTATTAATGTCTTAAAAATATAAGATTGATACGTTTATCAATAAAATTATATTTTTATGCAACCATTATTCACATTTAATATAATATAATATAATGTACATAGATTTTAAAATAAAATAAATATATTTATAGCATATGTCATTTACAGTAAACATTAAAGGAAAATGTTCAATACCGTTTGAGAATAGTTAGGTTTCAACTATTTAGTTAGTTAATTTTGGAAAATATATACATATTCTGATAATATACTTAGTATACTTAGCACTTGCTCGATAACGATCGTTATAAATTTAATTAATAATATTTAATATCGAACACCCTTTTTAATGTGTTTATCTTGTATAAATGTTTACTCTCAGATCCAATTATATGAACCACCCGAAAGTCTCTGCGTAAATAATTTAACTACAATTCTATTTTTATTACTGATTTTATTGTTATTGCATATTAGTACTGATATTCATTAGTTTATTGCGATGAAAAAATTTTGAAAAATGAATTCTTAATTTATTCTTATATATTCCAATTATAAACAAACCACAATGATTAGTTGTCGAGAAGTAAATACAATTTTTGAACTCGAAATAACGTTCATGATCTCAGTGTTCAGTAAGTATTACTATATAAAATTACTATTGTGTTTAGTTTATTTATACTACTCAAGTAGGTGTATAAAATATAGACAAAATATTATTTCAGTAGAAAACCATATAAGATAAAAAGTCAATTCGATTTCCATTATTTCCAAGTTGATTCAAGTGAAAAAATTATTTTATTTTTAACGTTCCACTATACTCTTATATTAAATAAAAACAAATTAAATATTTGAAATTCACGAGAAGAAGATAAAACAGAAATACAAATAAGAATTATTGTTTTAAATAAAATTTGATTGCACACGATATTTATCAATTAATAAGAAAACATTAGGTTTAAATTGAAAAATAAAAGAACGAGTTATTTTTACATATATTATAATACACACAAGATTGTTATAAGAGGTAATTTATAAAATACTATCTTAATTTATTTCAATCATATGATAGTAGTAATAAAATACAAGATTAAAAAACCTATACCGACTATATTAATCATATATTAAAATATTATAACTTGATCAGATTATTAAATATTTGGCCTGAAATCATATGATTATGACTTGGGTATGATAAAACAAGATTAAAAAAATCATTAAGTTTTATTTTGAAATATTATTATATTTTTAATGCAATCTATTGCACATGTAATTGTTCTTTTATCTTTTTAACATATATGAGTCCAAAATAAAAGTATCAAACAAGCATAATTATTCATTAATCAAAAACAAATTATAATTTATAATACACATAGTTACCTGTTTCCTTTTTTTTTTTTTTGTTGTTACATAAATGACGCAATATTTTAGTATTAAGTATTTAAATTATGTTTGAAAAATGTATGTGATCTTGAAATAAGCGAAATAAGATTTTTAAAAATAATTGTCATATAAAATACATTTTGGTAAAAACAAGAAGTTTTTGTACTAGAAAAAAGAACGATGCCATATCAAGAAAAACATCTGTACTATAGTTAAAACCCGGACTTATAACTTTTAGCTTTTGCTTATTTTTTTAGGGATCCTAGAGCAATTAATTTGTTTTAGAACATCAAGAAGCTAAATATGAAATTTTATATTGCATATTTTTGCATATTTTGAAGTTTAAATGCCATTCTGCTATTAATCTATTTCAGTACCCTAGCCTTCAAAATAGGGTTTTTTTTAATAACAACAAGTAATTTTACTATAGTAGTGTTAATTATTTATATTTATAATAAAAATAATTAAAACTTAATTAAATATTAAAAAAATATATAGAAATAAATAATAATTATAATTTGTTACTTTTATGATATTATATATATTTTTTTTTTAATAGCTCATTAGCCACAATAAAATGAATGAGTACTACAAGTGACGATTTAATAAACAATTCCAGTGTAATAATATTCATGAATTCATATTTTTTTAAAAAATAAAAAAAATTTCAAATCATTTTTATACTACTTATACATGTCTACATGGTAGGTATTTTTTTGCATACATTTGTATTTTTAGTGCATATTTAAATGGTTATATTAATATTTTTAAGAATATAGTATTGCGCTTATACATTTTTTTTTAGAGCTATAAGTTGAGCCCTGGTTATAACATTTAAAAATTCAAAAGCATTAATTTCATACAATGACAAACAAGTGCAATGGAATGCAAGAAAGTACCTGAATTGCCTAATTGGCTCGCCGTGTGACATGTGGTGAGGAATACAAATTGCATAATAATAGTGTACAATAACAGTGTCATGTAAAATACGTGCACTGTTTATTATTCTATATGTTATAATGTTGAAGTATATTTACATTTGTGGTTTATATTTTGGAATATTATCGAATATTATGGAATGCAATCAAAAATTAAAATACTTAATTAAAAATATACCGTTTATTACGAATTCTGAAATCTAAAAACAGTAAACCGAGATCTATAATTTGATGTAAGTCTTAAATTTTATTATTACGTTTATTGTAGGCAGTAGGAGATTTGTTCATGTATTTAGAGTATCTGCAATAATATGATAATATATATGAACTATGACGAAATGAATTATAATATCAATAAGATGCATCCAATGATTGGAACTAGTCAGTTTCCAATTAAATTTAAAATAAAGTTTTTCCTTCAATATAGTTTTGATTTCTTTTTTCAATGTTAAAAAAATTTATTTTTTTGTCTATAGTGATAATTTGTATGGTATTAAGATCTCTTTTGTTTTATGTACTACAGAGATCAAATTAATGTTAAGTCAATAAATACTGTGAACTAACATCGTCAAATTAATTATTATTATTATTTGTTTATTATTAAAATTACATAAATGTCGTGACAACTATGTTGATTGCTATTATTCATGTGTTACTATTAAATTGAATTGGTGTATTATACATTATTTATTTATTATTCTTTGTAATTACATAATAGTATATTCATATTTATTATGGACGTTTAGTTGAAATAAAACCAATACTGTTACTAAGATTTAGTTTGTTTTTTTTTTTAAATACATTTAATGTATTTTTCATCAGTGAGTATATTTAAAATTTATATTTATACAGGTATATAAGAAAATAAAGATAATTCAATATTATTTTATTTAAATGTATATATTTGTATATACATTAGAAAATACAATAGAAATAAATAAATAAAAGAAAATATATATATGTATTATATTTTATAGTAACAAAAAATAAAAATTCATATGTTTTGTATACAACAGTAGTGAAACCCGTCATGTGTATTTAAATTAAATTAGTAGTAAGTTTGAAATTGTAAACAATGGATTCACGTTTAATCGATAATATTACACCAACGAAAAATTTAAAGAATTCGAAAATATTGCACTATTAGTTTATGTTCTAACTGTAATACATATGAACGTATAGCCCTGTAAGAGTAGGTATATTTAATTGTTAAATTATATAGTTACGTAACGTTTAAACATACTTCGTACAAGTTGAAAATTACTAATTTAAAAATATATATTGTGTACAATAATATTTTAAAAAAACCGATTTGATTTAATTCATTACGTTTGTGCGTGAAAATACAAAAATTTTTGATTTTAACCAATTTCTCTGAAAATTATTGAAATTAAAAAACAATTCAAGTCTAAACATAATGAAAAATTATTTAAACTTCCTAGAAGAAAATGTATAGTTGATTCATTTTTTCTTAATAAAAATTGATTTTAACCATACCACATTAGAATCTAAATCTATAAACCATGATTTATTCACGGATTTTACCAAATTTGTTATATATAATTTAAAAGACCCTGTATAACGTAGTAACTCCTAAAAAGTTAGAGTAAGCTTATATTATCGAATATTTAAAATCGATGCGACTCGATAAAACAAAACGTCTGTATAAACAAGACCCATTTTCACCTTTTCATACGAAACGATGTATGATTTATATTACAGGTAAAGTAAGTCTTTCTATTGGGTAGTGTCACGACAACATGTCTGCCACAAGAGTCCAAACGTTTCGTGTTCCGTTCGCGATCAAGTGAAAAATATCTAAGTAAAAAAATATTATTCGATGACTAGGCGTAATATTAAAATGAGACGGTGGCGACGTCACGTCCTTATGGGGAAAAAGTCGATTTTTTTAACGCTTCAAATTGTATCCTTTGTTGATGACAAAAGGACGATTGGCACTACGGTTCGGGCGGGTGAGGTGGTTGCAGAGGAAAAGGGTGGTTCATTTCTGAGACGACGCGTGAAAGAGTAAGTAGAAAGATGCAAAAGAAAAAATGGATTTTTGGTGCGGTGGAGGTGACGACAACTACGTTTTTAAAGGCAAAGTTGTACCGCACGCTGCGGCCATCGGGATGTGTTATAGGTTGCCCCGAAGAGGTTCAGTCTCGGATTATTGTCAACGTACAAGCGTAAATGTGTGTATGGACGTGTGCGTGTGTGTGCGTGTATGTGTGTGTGTATGTGTGTGTGTGTGTGTGTGTGTGTGTGTGTGTGTGTGTGTGTGTGTGTGTGTGTATGCGCGTGTGAGTGTGTGTGTGTGTGTGTGTGAGTGTGTGTGTGTATGTGTGTGTGCGAATGTGTGTGTAGCCCTCGTCAACCGCGTCTAAACGAGTGACAGTGGGATAGAGCAGGCGCACAGTCTCCGTCGAACACGCGTGATCGGAATTGAATATTTTCGGTGGCTATATTATTCACGACTGCGACTGTATAATATACGGTGAACGCATGGGTGACAGGGAGAGAGTAGAAGAAAAAAAATGTCGTGTAAAATAATAAACAGCATGGGTGGCCGCGATATGAATAATATCGTCATCGTCGGTGGGATTTGAATAGCTGCAGACGACGAACGGAGAGGAAAATAAACGTCTGAGCTCCGTCGTGTACGCGCACAATGTATAACAAATATGTATATTATTATGTTGCATATGGTGAAAAAACAAACGGAATGCGCTTTCCTGTGCTAGGTGGTATACTGCACTAAGCGGCACTTTGCGGCGGGAAAAATTGCGTCTGCGTGCGATCAATTTTTTGTCTTCGGAGACAACGACGACCACGATGACGAAAAAATCGTTTCCGTATTTCACGAGGTGTTTGACCGGAAGCAGAATTCCGGCGGACTAACTATATGCTAGGAGTCCATTTGGAAGCGCGTGCACTACAAATAAATAAATTGTCATACGCATTAACACCAATGTAATGGGGATATACACAGACTTATATCGCTTAGTACACTGTTTTATTTGAAATTTTCGTGGTTTCGGGACGTTAAGTTTCTCGTCGAATACAATACACGTGCACAGCTGTTGATCCGTGTTGTTTAATGACCATTTACGTTTCCGCTACAATAATGGACATTTAAGGAATACTTTATAGACTATTAAATATAAACTGTCGATTAAAAGCGACAACATAATATTATTTGAACGAATAATAAGTAATAGCGTATTGCAGTTTACTATAAAATAAACATGTTTACCGCGGACATTTTGAACTATAGCAAATGTGTACATTTTTCATTTTAGTTATATTTCTGAGCTTCGTAAGAACTTCGATTATAATATTGTAGTTTACAAAACTGCACAAGAAAAATAATAAAATAAATGACAATGAGTTTCACTGTATCATAATTCATAATACAACAAATTTGTAATATTTATTCGAAATAATTGTAGCTTAAAATAATTGGTAATGAAGAGATAAAATAGTGTGTACATACATATATATATATATATATATATATATATATATATTATATAATCTATGATTAGAATAATCTATATTTAGTTATTTAGATATAGTTTTAAGTAAAATAATTTTCCATTTTTCTTATAATCCAAATACAAATAGTGATTATAAAAATATAGCATTTTTCATTTAAATCAATGGAAACTTTAATTATGATAAATGATTGAAGTTAAAATATATTACGCCTAAATCTTTATGTAGATTTTGGTCAAAATTTTTATGGGAATTAAAATATAGTCGAAAAAAGTACATTTAATTTAAAAATGAAATCATATGACACACATTGAATATATTTCTACAGTTTTTTTGTATGCAAAAGAAACTTCTCTTTTAGATTGATAAAACTTTCAAACAAAAGTGACTCTTTTTCTCTCTTTCTCTTTCTCCCTCTCTCTCTCAGGAATATATATAGATACTCTATTCAAGTTCAATTTATGAAACTCAAAATTCTCCATTTCACTTTCACGCTAAGTTTTGTCTCGTGAAAAGGACTGTCTATTAAAAAGAAAACCTACAGCAACAACAGCGACAACAACAGAATATAAATAAGATTTATTTGAGATGATGAAAAAAGGTATAAAATAAAATAAAATAAATTATTTAAGTACATTATACGAAGAAAGAAAATTGTCTAAATACATACAAAAGGATTTAATTACTATGCAAAGTTGTAGGTATAAATAAAATAACCATGGTGCCTACTTATTTTATAAATGTCAGTAGAGGTAAATATTCTAGGTAGGTCAAGCAATAAGAAACATATATAGGTAATAATACTCGAAATATGATATAAAAGGGACTACTTACTCCAGCTAGAAAATATTTACACTGTTACACACAGTATAATATAGTTGATCCCTAGGACTCCAGATGTTGTTTAGGTACCTCCTTTAAAACTACAAGATTATTTGTGACTACTCGTATAGAACAAACAATTGTACTAAATAATAGGTATATTTATTATACCGATTAAACAATTTATCTATATAATATTAAAATAAGTATAACTAACTTATAAGTTATTACAATCAGCAAAATATTTGGATAAAGATTATGACAAGTTTATATTAGAATTTCTGGTGCCTTTAAAAATCCGTTTCTTATATGGGAAAAAGAGACTACTGCTTAGACAGTAGACGAAATGGAGTAGATTTAACAATAATAATTACATAGGTATACTATAATATATTTATAGAGACAAATATAGTGATCCATAACCAATATTTTTCTCAGAATCTTAAAATTACTACGGTGAATTTCTTGAGTAAAACGCGTATAATGAAAATCATTAAAGAAGTGTACGTACTCCGTTCATATAAAACGACAAAGTTTAAATTTGATATTAAATACCATATTTTCTATCACAAATATTAAATTTGTATATACTCAAACGAGTATAGTTACACTTACACAACTTTTAATATTATTGTATTCTACTCACCTGTTCGCAAATACTAAATTTAGCATACAATTAATATTATACCATTACTATGAATGAAAGTACATAATAATTCCATAGCACAGAGTGAACAGTTATTCTAATTTTTTCCATTATCACTACCGTCCACAATAATTATTATTATATTTATAAACTTCAAACAAAACATAATATTATTAGGTCCTATCGCGACAAATGGCCACAGCTTCGAACACAGACAGACTTATACTTTTATAATATAGCCCGTGCCAGATAAATCAGTGTAACATGCGAACCGTTTTATCAGCAATTGTTTCCCAACTATACCCAGCTACAAACATCCTTTAACCGGCACTATATAAGATACCCGGAAATAAACCATCACGATTGTCGGTCGGCGTTGGCTACGAATATTGATTGATAAACATTATGAACATTACGGAGCAACAATTATATTTATGATAATAAGACTATTGTATGACGCGTATTATTGGCCGTAAAATCATGTAATGGTGATCGCGTAAAATGTTGAATATATCAGAACTATATCGTCATATCGATATGATCTCGAGATGCCTTGGACCCGCTATAATATCTGCAATATTATTATCCAACACCACATTAAATTCCTCGGACTGTATATTTTGAACTGTAGTCCTTATAACATCATAGGTATCTTATTTTGGATTTTGTTCGACTAAACTTCAAAATTGGTGTTAGAAAAGTGGAAAAATTTCACCGACAGTGTACTCTGTAATCTGTATGCATAAGACGCGCGGCATCAGAGCCACCGTATATTATTGTCAGGCGCGGTAAATGTATTATATATAGTAAGCTACGGTATACACAAGCACACGGCAAAATCTACAATAGCGGAAATTGTTATTATATAGAATATCGCTACGGAAATATTATACTGCAGCGGTTTACGTTTTTTTATACGATATATGTAGAAAAAATATACCTATATAATAATAATATATTATTGTTTTATTGTACATACTGATATAAAATATAAGGCCAAGCTGTATGTTTCCTACACGTCATCTATGTCACGTGTTTTTCTCGTCACGGCTCGTACTAGCAATAAACGGTTTTGTATTGTTTTTTTTTTTTTTTGTTCTTGTTGTTGTTCACATTATCACTGCTAGGAGGGAAACAACAAAAATACATACGCCAATCGCTATGCACATAGTATTATAATGACGCTCGTTGCGTACACTGCATGCACGAATATATTATACAACAACTACAAAATACGGCAGCGGTGGTGGTTAAAATAGGCCGGGTCATGGAACGCGGTGGAGAAGGAGGAAGGACGAGAAACATAAGAAGCGTCGGAGAAATAATATAGCGCCCCGCACACGGGGGTAAAATGGCGGAAATGAAAGAAAAAGAAAGAAAAAAAGATAGCGTCGATGGTGGTGGGATGGCTTATTATTACTATTATATATTATTATTATTATTATTATTATTATTATTATTATTATTATTATTATTACATTCGCCGTCGGAGCATTATTCTCCGCCACCACATAATAATAGCGACTGCGGTAAAACCTTATACACACTGCGCTCCTTCTTGTGTTTCTTATCTGTGCGTTTCCACACCCTTTTAAAAATTGTTGCCCCAGCCGCGTACTCCTTTATAATACGCTGCACGCGGCGGCGGTGGCGGTCGTCGCGATCACCGCGCGCCACCACAGGATCTTTTACCTCCCCTCCGTCGCCGTCCCACTGTACATCGGCTAAACTATACGTAAATATATATTATATTATACAATGTGGTGTTTCGCGAGCCCGTAGTGTACGCCACTTAACCTAACCACCTCTTCTACGCTTTTCATCCTACTCTCGCCGTATCCTTTACCCCGTCCTGCGGTATTTTATTCATAAAGTCACACCACCACAGCCATCACACCGACGACCACCTTGCGCGTGCGTGCCCACCTCCCGCGGTAGTACAGACAATAATATTCTAATACTATATACATATAATAATATAAACGTCAGTCACACCCCATACCCATCGCCTATCGTTGTCCCCCACGAAATCGTTTTGGTGTCCTCTCTCTCTCTCTCTCTCTCTCTCTCTATCCTACACACACACGCGCGCGCATACATACATACATACATACACCAGTCACCTCGCCCTCATATAATAATATCTATTCATCTGATTTATATTATACAGCTCGCTGACGACGACGAGTACAAATTGTGAATCGTCTTTATCTCGTCGTATTATTGTTCCCCGCAAAACAAATGCGCCTCGGTGGCGGCTAATACCCGCTAGACTTTTTCACGCCCTCGCCTGCATCTCACCCGTTTTCCGCTTTTATGGGGCCCAGTGATGGTGGTGTATATTCTTCCCTACAAAAACACACACGCATACATATACACATATATATATATATATATATATATATATATATGTATAAATACTGTAAACGAAACGAAGACAACGATTGTTTTTATCGCGGCTGCACGCGCCACCATTCACTTGACACTACAATGGATATATATAATATACGTATACTACCAACCACGATGAAGTATTTTGTTATTTTCAATCTATACGCGCACGCACATACACACACAAACACATCACGGACACGTGCAGACAATATTCATAATATTTTATTATCCGACGAGTACATCGAAAAATCGTCACCGAGCACGTGTCTTTTTTATGATCTGCAGTATATTATCCGTATATACTCGAGTTTTGCGCGTCTGCAGATCTTTAATCTATTAACAATTGTCATTGTACCAAACTTAATTGAAACTTTGATCTAAAAATTTCAATGTATATTATGTATATACGTGATTGCTTATAAAAGTTAACATTGAATACTTACACTAATATTTATTTAGTTTATGAAGTATTAATTTTATCGTATCTTTTTTATTATGACTATTATGATTATTACTATTTTATTATCAATATTACGAAACAGTCATTTTGATAAAATAATTGATTCTAATCGATGTATCATCTGAGAAAAAGTGTAAACAAAGAATAAAATGTATATGATTAAAGCTGCCTACTCTATAGTCTATAATACCCTTCCGAAATTATTCTTACAAAACTTACTGTTCATATCCATAGACATAAGGTTATCAGCTTATTACCCACACGGATATTCGATTCAGTATAGGGTACACTCCACTAAACTAACTATATTTACTACCTACTTACAGAAGACTTCAAAAAGATTTTCCCGACAGATTATCAGCGTTATTCACAATTGTCGTTGAAAATGTCAACCAAATGTCAATTATTAAATCTTACTTTTCATATTAGCTACTAGTAATGCGTAGTGAACTATCTGTTAGTAGATATACTAATCGGCGTGAATGACAGCTAATAGGTATTATTGTTTGGCTATACGTAATAGTTTTTTAAATCGTTTTAGTTTTTGTCTTGCATAAACAACGATGGTGGTGCTTTTTTTTCATCGTGATACGTTTGCTTATGACTTTACGATCAGGAGATTAAACACGTGCATGACACTTAAAGTGAGTATTTGAGGGTTGACAAATCACCGATTATATACGGATAATATTGTACTATTAAAGTTTGATCGTCTGAATAGTTGAGGATTGATTGTTTGTCTGACTCGTCATAATATTTATGTATATGTGTCTATAAATGACACAATGACATCCTTAATATCAATACCTAATCGTTATTAATAATGTACGCATAAAGATTATTATTTCAAATTTCAATAATTTATATTATTATAGTAATTATATTGTCAGTGCAGGTAGGTTTATTATTTAAAAATATTTCTTATTTCTACAAGAATACCATTTTTAACAAAACTGAAAACTTACTTTTAATATTCTGTATATTTTTTATAGTTAAATTACTTATGAGATTGCAATAAATGTATACATTTTTCAAGAGTATTGTCATCATTCATATCGAAAATTATATAACAAACTGTAACAACAAATAGTTTTACTTTTATGTATTAAAAACATTGATTTATAGTTCAGATAAACTATATATAATTAATACTTACTTTAACACAGTAATAAAACAATCGATTTTTTAAAACAACCAGCTAAATTACCCAGCCTCACTCGGGTAAATAAATTTTAATATTATAAATTAAAGCAATAATTAATAATTTGATTTAAAAAAAAAAGTTTAAGACTGAAAAAAGCACATAATCAGCATAAATTCTAATCATATTTTAAATTAAATTATTAATAATATATACTAACAACTCATCAACAATTAACATATCAAACTAAATAAGATACTTTCTGGGTAACCAAAAAGTGAAAACTAAAATTTGCCACATCTAGCCCAAAACTATCTCGATTCTTAGAATTGTAATACTCTATTTCAAAACAATTTAAAAAAATACGTATATGATCTTATATTATTTTCTATTGATTCTACTCTATAATTTATTCATTGATATAATTGATGTTGAAATTACAATGGTATTTTTTTTCTTTTCTTCTGCTTAAATTATCTTAACTATTATTCCCCATATTAATAATTATATGTCTTGGTTTTTATTATTTGATTAGAATTTTATAGAATAACAGTTTTATCAATAATATAATATGTAATAACATATATACATATATATAAATATATAATACCTTTTCTTCATATATTTCTAATCTCGAATAGACTTGTAGTCCACTGTTCTACTTCGTTTTCAACCTAATTGTCATTCTATAGTATCAACAGTTGTAAGTTTGTAACCATTGTGGTGCAATAGAATATGTTTGATCAGAAATACCTACAGTGGATTATAATCGGAACTAAAGTTAGTCGTTCTTACACGGACGTTTAATTCTACAACATAATAGTATGTACCCGCATGAACGTAATAAAACGCGTTTACACGCGCATATATGTATTTAAATTTGAGAATATTCGTGCGACTGATCGGTGAATTTATTACGCGACCGGTCAGCCATTATAGCGGCAAACCCGACACCCGGTCCTAAGATTAAACGCGATCGTGGCACCACTATATAATATCGAAAGTATATCTTGGCAATAAATACAGTGTCGGAGGTCCTACGTGGTGGCGGTGGTTATAGCCGGTCTTCCTCGGACGATAATTCACTAGCCGGGGCCCGGACGTCGGTCGCGTCTATATGCGGGATATAATGTGTACATTTTTATATAAATATATATATATATATATATATATTATACATGTTATAATAATAATAGTACGTGTAATGCCATGACCGACGCACTAAAGGTGAATATTTACAGCGGAGGAAACGTTGCGGCAGGGGTGGTCACAGATATCTTTTCTATATCTTCCGCAGTCCCATGCGCCGTCGGACGATGACGGAGGGTAAACCTCAACGAGGAAAAATAAAACTTTTTTCGCCTGTCGCCACCGCCACTATCGCCTTATACACCATATATACACAATATATATTGTACTACATGCATACGTCCATATAATATATATATATATATACATGTATTTACGTCTATATATTGTTATTACTATTAACGTCAGTATATAATAATATAATATATATATATATATACGAGTTTTATATTTTCTTTTTCTCCGGGAGACCTACGTGTATGCATGTACCCACGAACCGATAAAAATCGTAATTTCCTTTTTTTTTTTTTGACCAACACGCTTATCCGGCCGTTCCCGTGTACGATTTTGGGAGTAGGTACGGCCATGCATGTCGTTTTCTTTTCCAGCTATTATTATTGCTGTACGTTATCTGGTGGCTCGCGAATGGCGATCTATGCATAATAAACGGCGACAACTTTTAACCCCAAAGTCTGGCTCAGTCGCTCTTTTTCTACATATATGAGCACATCACTTTCTATTCGTTTCCATCTCTCTCCTGCAGTCTACATAATATTACGATTTCTGTTGTACTTACTTCGTATCCACAGTGTACCAGCGACGACGCACGAACGCCGAAATGTACCGAATATGTTATTATTATTATACCATTATTGCTATACTATTATCGTCATCATCGTTTCCGTCACTGCGTACACCGTATATAAACATTATACAATGTACATAATAATAATATATTAATATTATACGCACGCATGAATTAGCTATCCGTTTCAGTATAATTATTATTACCGTATTCTACTAACTGGCTTTCAAGTGATACATGTGTAAGTTTCCGTAACACATTATTAATATCAAATAATATATTATGTGCAGCAACATGAATTCATTTTTTGGAAACTAACATTAACAACTACACAATATACGTCAAGTGTTGTGGTCACAAATCACAATTCACAATACACTAAGAAAAACGAGATTAGATTATGAGTTTTATTTCATCTGGCTTTGATTTCTTATATGATCCCATTCTCGCTTCTAAAACAAAAATAAAGAAAATTTTACTAATAAATTTTCTTTTCTTAAATAAATTTGCATTATCAGAATTTATTTTTAAAAAATTTCTTGTTTAAAAAAGTACCGCTTGTTCGCCGTTTCTCATAATGTTCGACTTCTCACCAGTGTGATATCTTTTATACGTCTTGCTAGTGTCACGACTTCTACTATGTGTATACATTACGATATTATGTAGATTGTGTACGTCCTTACCACCACGGACCTGTTCCGCGAGAAAGCAGCAAAGTATCCAGAGCCGAATTTAGGGGGGAACAACGGTCCCGTGTTGCCCCTTGCGGCAATTTTTCAGCAACGGCAAATTATAAAACTGCCTCTATGTATATTATAATATTATATCACAATGTATATAACATTCTTTATGGTTTGGAGGAAGCGGCTCAATTTCGTCGAAATCTTAAATACGGCCCTGAAAGTATCTATCTTTCGATCCAGAAACAAAGTATCGATCGTTCAATGTGTTCACTACACACATACACTCAGTGATATATTCGTAATTTTTTCTAGGGTATACGCTCAGCATATAGACGTATACTGCGGGGAAAGGGGTGGGGAGCTTAATCCTCTCTCTCTCAAAAAAACAATTTCTTACCAAACCTAAAATAAACTTATGGTGGGTCGTGGGGTATACCACCGCGTTTTTATATTTAAATAGATTATCTACCCCCTCCCCCCAAAAAAAAATTATTTAGACATATTTACGTCATGCAATAGGATAAGATGGAGTTATTAGAATTTACTTTTTATCACATAATTTCGTTCTATTTGCCATGAATGTGGTAAAAAAAAAATTGATCTTATACATTTTTTCTAACGATTATAACTATAAGACAATTGGTAATTCAATAAAAAATCTTTTTTTATTAAGAATATCTGAATATAATATAATATATTACATAACTATCATCATAAATATAAAAATGTGAACTGGACTATAGAATCTGCCTATATGATATCTGTACAACGAAAAACGAGCTGCCGACATCGCCTAGAAATTAACAATTTATTTTACTTATGTCTTTGATTAATTTTGAGGTATACGTGGGTATACGCGCGTATACCTGCGTATCTCTAGTAATTTTACAGGGTATACGCTAAATCAGTAAACTGGTGGTAGGGTAAACCCCGTATACCCGCGTATACCCTCCAATGCACCACTGCATACACTTGTCTTGAGTACGCGCGCGCGCAAAACACTGCGCAAGCCACGGCGGCGGCGGAAAACACGCTGCGCGCCAAACTTTAGTCATAGGCCGCCGGTAATTACGGCCCCCGCGACTTGTCGCCATTAATATCAAAAACGGAACAGCGCGTAAATATCGTCGTAATTGCAGAACTTTTGTCTTTGCCCTAACACCGCCGCCTCTCTTACCCGTACACCGCGCGCGCATGAACGCCGCATAAGGCACCGTTAATGCATCGGAGTTTTCAAACTCTTAACGCACGCGCGCGACAACGTCGCGGAAGATTGAACGTTTCCTGCGCGGCGACGAGCTTAATATAACAGCTATCGCGCTCGCGTTTCCTTCGCCGCCCGTGTAGCGATATATAATTGATAGTATAATACGATTATTATGCGTTATCTTGCGCGCAGAGTCACCATCGCCGGCCGCGTGTTCCGGGGTATCCGCCTCTGCGCCAGGTTCCTCGAGACAAATCTGCATCGTGTTGTTATCTGCACCGCGACGGCGGCGCGTGCAGCGTGCACGGCACGTACAATACGCATATACGATTATACAATAACCAAAAGCAATCAAAAGTTATTCATAATAATAATTATTATCATTATTGTTCGTGAATGTGTTATATATTTTGTGCGAATTCCGCCGACAAAAACCTTTAAGTACATTATACATACAAATATACACGTATAGATAATTAATGTGCGTGTACCATAGAAACCGTAAAAACCGTTTATAATGACGTTCAGGGGACCAAGGAAAATAGATCATAATAACCGGTTATCGGTATATGACCAAAATGACGAAAAAAATTGTAACTTTGATGTAGAAAAAAAACATAGGTATATAATTATATATAATTACACAGATAAAAGAAAAGTAAAAATTAAAAATAAAAATATTTAAGGGGATGAAACCCGTGATCTTTTGTCCCTGTCCATCACACGCGAAATATAGGAATTTAGACGTTTTCTATTTCCGATCTAAAGAAGACGATGAATTTCAAACAGTTTTCAAAATTCTTATCGCATTAATTGATCAATCGGTCTATTGGAAATAGAAAATGTCTGAATTCCTATGTTGCACGTGTGATAGACAAAAACAGAAAATCATGACTTACAATCCCCTTAATTACCTATGTATTTAAACAATTGATTACCTATATTATTATTTTAGATTTTACTTTGTTTGTATAAAAATCACGCTCTATTTTTTTCTAGTTCTTCAAAATTTGTTTATGGACTTACCTTATTCACAGTAATATCATTTGCTAAAAATGTTGCTGCATTGAACACTACTGCCCTGATAGATCTTTCCGTCATAACATCCGTATAGTCATTATACAGACGTCATAAATAACCGATAGGTACAGATGAGTAAATAGAATATGGAAGTTTTGACGGGATCTTCAATCTAAGGCCATCACACCAGATATGTCACTACAACCGGTGTCATTATAAACGGCTTCTACTATTATATAATACGACCGTGTTGATACAGCACTACCGGAATTTCAGCTGATGTCATGGCCGCAAACGTCGCGGTCACCCACGAGAACAGTCTTAATTTCGAATATATAAAGATATTAAAATGCCAATTACCATGAACATCGCATATAAATTAATGTAATTTATGTTTTCTGGTACGACACATCTACCACCACACTAGGTATTAAAAGGTTATGCAGTCACTCTGAGGTGCCAGGTACGGCAGTTTTCTGCAAAACGCTTTGTAATAAATATATATATATCGAAGAGTCTCGTTAGAGACTCCTTTCTGTGCGTAAGAAACACCGATAAGAAACCGATAGCGAGACTATTATACATCAAGTTTCGTCGCAGCGCTCGGATCTCTCACTCGCACGCGTTGGTTGCATGCGGAATGTGAGAGAGACAGAGCAAAGGAGTGCAAATTTCCGATTCTCAATTTTCTCTCGTCCCAAGGGTTGCCAACCGGCCCGCATGAGTTATTATACTCGCGGTACTTTCCGGCGTTGTGGCAGTTATCTAATAGTAATAATAGTAATAGTAATACTAATAGTAACAACAACTACGCACAGCGCACCGCACGCTTTATGTTATAGCCACGGCTGTAGATACTATCTACAGCTGTGGTATAGTATTGATTGTTTTTTTTTTTTTTTGTTGAGACCTACTACTTATTCCGGACTGTCGGTCGCTGGCTATAGACAGTATAGACACCGGGTCAGCGCCTCAGCGGTAGTGTACAGTGTACAACAGTGGTGGTTTAACAATTTTATTTAGCCGTGGCAAGCCTAAAATACTCCACCCACCTACCTAATCTCCCACTCACCACTGCACAAATGTGATGAATTAACAAAAAAATCAATATGGTCGGGTTATTACTTATTAGTGCTATCTTATAGTATTGTTTACCCATAATTAAAAAACGGATTTTTAGCTTTTACAAATTATATTTATTGGTATTATGCAGCGCAACGAGGATCAAAAATATGGACAGTTTATCTATTTATTTATTTATCTATTATAATATATAATAAATTATTAATAATCTTATAATTTTATTTTTTCAAAAAACTATAAACAATGACCACCGGCCAACACTCACCCAAAATTTTGCACTAGGGAGGACAAAACCAACTAGGTACATATTAACAACCAAATCACGGAAATACGCACATGACCTCAGAATTCCAAAAACGCTCCCATTTGGATTTTTGAAGCAAAATAATTACATTGTCCCGAGATATCACTATAAAACGTGCTTCAGAAAAATAATTGAAATCCGCAAAAAAGTACTTCGAAGAAGTAAAAAAGGCTTTCTGTGCGTAAGTCGAAGCGATTGGGAGAAAAGATATAATTTTGATGTTAATAAAGAAGTGAAATCAATCCCGAAATTCTATGCCACAACTTGAAAAATATCAATTCACAAACAAAAAAATAAATTAGCACAGCATGGCGCAAATTACAGATTGTCAAAAAAATTCGAGTCGGACAGATTAACTCGTAAACAAGTCGACTAGGTACTCCGATTTATGGCTAATTTCATCAGTAATATACGCCGTGCTGTGCTAATTTTTTTTTGTTTGTGAATTGATATTTTTCAAGTTGTAGCATAGAATTTCGGGATTGATTTCACTTCTCTATTAACATCAAAATTCTATCTTTTCTCCCAATCGCTTCGACTTACACACATAAAGCCTTTTTTACTTCTCCGAAGTACTTTTTTGTGGATATATATATATATGGGTGAACAAAATAAATACATCGAAAAACCAATTATTATGTAATAGTAACATTGCTGGAAAATCACCATAACTACTTTCAATTCACTGGAATAAATTCAAAATATTTTAGTTTTTATAATTTTATCGAAAAATGATCAATGTTTTTTAATTTAAAACCATTTTCCATTAGAAAATGCATCAATTTTAGTTTTTGTAGGATGAAGAATGCTGGAACGCATTAAAATAATATGACAGGAATACCAATCTCTATTATTCAAAAATCATAAACAAAATTTTATATCTTTACTGTGTTAAAAGTGCACCGACAGTACGCAACATTTTATTAATTAGTATTAAAACAACATACAAAATGATTATGTCATTCTTCCAAGGTTATAGTAAATTTTTAAATCTCAACTATTACCCATAGAAGCAAGAAAGAAATTTATAAAATTCAAATATTTTAATATTACTTCAAAGAGAAATAATAGACTTGAAATGAACAATGTTATTCGAGCTGGTCCCCCCCCCAAAAAAAAAAAACTGGCTAACTAGTCATTAATACCAGAACCCTTGTCAAATCGTTACGTAATATACATTACATAAGAGCGTTTCTCAAGTTGTTGTTTCTCCAAGTGGATCTTTGATCATTCACGATGCTCAGAACATTTGGATAGCCAATACGTACAAGTATATTATCTAAGGCAACATATATTTGCATATACTGGAAGCGCAGTAGTAAAAAAAAAAGGTCGAAAGTTTGAATTATCACTATGCGTTAGAGCGCGTAATATACTTCCGGCGTGTCACGGCGAGTACGTGGTGTTGGTACATAATGGATCATCGTGGGTGTAGGAGAAGGGGACTATAAATGGAACGTAGGACGCGGCTCGTATTTTTCTTTGGCGATAATGAACTTTTTTCGCGGCAATAGGCGAGACCCGTTGATAATGCTCCGCATTAACGCGAATCGAATTAAGGCGGTTCTCTCTCTCTCTCTCTCTTTCTCTGTCTCTTGCATGAATACGCTCCGCGTTTCAGTTGGACGTCACTTCTCGTTATTACCATAATTTGCCATGCGAATGTGTTTTCATTATTTATCTTTTCACGCGGAATGATTGTGTAAACAACATATTATACACACAGCGAGAGCAGGTACAGGTTGAAGTTGGTGGTGGTTTTGGTGATGGTGGTGGTAACGTAAAAATGACACACAGATACACACACACACACACACACACACACACACACACACACACACAAACACACACACACACACATACATACAAATACACATACATATATTATCACGGGCAGAAAATTATCCAATTCATTCAACGACTGCGGAGCGACCGTCTGCTGTAGACACCGGGAAAGAAGCTATGGTGGGTCTACGGAGAAAGGAGGAGTAAAACAGACGAGCAGAGAGTGGCTGAATAAAACGAGAAAAATAAGGGGACGGAAAAAGTAACGAAAAATGCAAATTAACCCACGAGCGCGTAAAGAACTTACCACCGTCGTATTGTTTGAGAAATGTTTGCGTATTGCGTGAATAGGAAATGGCGACAGCGTTTGCAGGCCGCCACGCCGCGCAATTAGAAGGACTATTGTCGACCGACGGCACCGTGTCCCGGCCGTGGTGTTGAAAAAAAGTGCGTGTCGACGAAATTTAATTTGTTAATCCTTAACTAGTTTTTGTTGCCACCCTCCGACCAGATGGAGCCCGTTCAAAAGTTACGACAACATATATTCCGACACGACGTGCTTCTTATCTGCAGAGCTTTGGAATGCAACGGCGTTTATTTATCATCGCCAATTTTTCACAATATATACGATTAGTAAGTAATGAGTATTACAGTCATTTGTACATATTAGTGCTTTGTATAGATAACTTATGCTAGATTTTTTGTCAGTTGAAGGGAAGAGCGGTGGTCAATTTCGGTTCTCCTGGTTAAATAAATATATTTATGAATCATTCAATTATAATATAAATAATAATGTTTTGTTTACCATGACTTTTTATATATCACTATTTATACAAGACAAAAAAAATTATACATATATATATAATATATATATAGGTAATATTTTTACTTATTTACAATTAAATAGTTATTAAACATTTTAAAAATTTTAATTTTTAATTTATGTAAACGTAATTTAGGCACAGATGAAAATAAAATATTCATAAGTTACATTCAGATTTGCTCAACATGAGTACCTTAGACATCCATGCCCACGTATTCATTAGTCCTATCCTAATACACTACATATAATAGCGATCGTGACATAATTACTCACTAATTCATTGTAGAGATCATCTACTAATCATCAAAGATTCCCAACTTTTTATGACTCAAGACTTCTTAAAGTATTGTCTAAAAATCCAAAGACGCCCAATAATAAAATTACTTTTACTTAACTACTGTTACTTATATGTGTTTTATAAAAACATGTACCTAATGAACAATAGTGTGATAACTGTATAATAGTCCGCGTCAAGGCGATAGCAAACAAACCAGTATGAAAATTAAAACAGATTGAACATTACAGTATCTATTACCAATGATTATACGATTAATATTAAAGTTTAATAATCATTGAACATTAAACAGATACTCGCTATGTATTTCATAAAATCATTTTTTTCTTTTTAATTTTGAAAATTATGTATGATTGGTTAATGCTTTAAAAATAGGTAATAAGAAATTAGTAATTTTACATCACCTCTAATTCAATACTTCGCGGCACTCAAGAATTGAGAATATAGGTAATATATTATCACTATGCCCTTTCACAATAAACCATGTCTTTAATATTAACTGAAATGTCTACAATAAAAATAAAACAGTTATTACTAATTACTTACTCTTGCGTAAAATTTCCAAATAAAAATAAATACAATACAATTAAATATCCATGTTTATTAACGATTAAGTTTATTTTATTTGTATAGAACGGAATGTTTTATAAAAAGCTTACTCTATAAATATACCAAAAATATGCCAGAAATCTGGCTCTTGCACGCATTTGCATCAACATGTTTCTCGATATGTCATTGTGGTATGCAAAACAGTTAGGTCAATTTAAAAATTCTATTAGCAATTTATAAACACGAACACAAATGTCTTTCTCGATTTGATTTTACCAGCACAATAGTAAGTCCTTGAATGAAGTATCATATGGTACAAGTAATATTAGTGATTTTTTATACAGTAAAGACAAGATTGTATTATTTGAATTATTAAATTACATATTTTATTGTTTGAATTTCGATATCACTAATAATATTTATATAGTTGACAACTTTTCGATAACAGTTTTACCATCTACACGCGTGAATTATACACATACGATAAATCGCGAACCACAAAGTAATTAATATTGTACAACAACCTAGGCATCAAATGCCTATAACCAAATATGATAAGCTACTTAGGGCCATTCTTACAAAATCCGGTTAAGTGTCGGTTAAGACTAACCGGTAGAATTCTGTCGGTTAACACATGATAAATTCTTCCGGTTAGCGTTATCAGGCACTAACCGAACATTGTAAAAACGGCTCTTAGTGTATTAAGTGAGTAAGTTTCAACCACGATGTTCCTCCCCGAACTAGTACACCTCAATACATAACATCGTAATAGGTGAAAAAAAAATAAAAAACATACAATAGAGTAAAATGTATTAACGCTGTCGTAACCTTCTTACTACTAGATAGTTTCAAATAATTTTTAGATTCTGAATGGAGTGATGGAATCTATTGGTTTTACAATGATGTGAGTATATTTTTTTTGTTTTGTGCCCGAGTACACGATTTTTGGTAGTAAAAATGATTCGATTTTCTTAAACAGCAACTTCTCTGAAAGAAAATTGAATGTAGCTGGTACTTGGGCGTGTCAAAAATGCAACTTTTTCAAAACATTTTTCAAAGCGTCGAAAAAAACGATAAAAAAATTACGAAAAAACGGGAAATTTTACGCAAATTCACATTTTGACAAAATACATTTTTTTTAAAATGCTCCAATTCAAAAAAGAAAAATCTCAAACACTTGAAATTTTCACCAAATTTTTATATTAGATTTTTCTATACATAGTTAAATTTTCAAAGTATTTTGACATATTTTGACTTTTTTATGGAGAATTTAAATTTTTGATTTTTGTAAGTTTTTTTTTTTTTTTTGAAAATTTAATACAATATTTATTATAAGTTATACTTATCGTACCTAAAAAATATCAGAGATTGTTTAACTCAAAATTTTTTTTATAAGCCCATAAATTTCAAGTTTTTATAAAATATGTTAAAATCGCGATGATTTGCAAGTTATTTTGTAGATAAAAATTCATAAAATTTATTCAGTTTATACTTAAGGTTCAAAATTTTAATACTAGGTTGTCCATAAGCTAATCTTCAAAAGTCTGTAAAAAAATTTCTATCGGACTTAAAGGAAAAAATGTTATGACTGTTTTTAAATTTAAATTTTTACGTAATTGCATACTATTGAATTATATTTCAATTGAAATATAAAATACTATATTATTATATACCCATTTTAGACCAACATATCATCTCCGTTCAGAATCGTTATTCGTATACAATGATACCTATCATTGCATTCAAATTTAACAAATCCATTTTAATGACCTATCCTCTGAACGAAGTGCACTCCACCCCCAACTGTATCTACAGTAGAGCGAGACCCATCCGGTTCTTTTTCATCTTATTTATCAAACAAGCAGATAAAAAAATTTAAACATTTAATATTAAAGAGGTTGTAAGCGAGATTTCAAACAAATTAAATGTTTGAAAAACTCAATGAAATAAGTATGTCAATAATAAATTATCATCAACATTTTTAATAATAAAATGAATGATAGTCAATAATGATAAAAAAGTATAATCCACCAACTAAAATAGTACATTCTTCACAATCTTAATTTGAGGCAAACATATAAATTTTATAATTCACTAAAACTTATAACAATAAACAATACATTTTTACCAAAACATCAATGGATTTTACGTGAAATAAACTTATTAATATAGTACAGCTTATGATATGTAAAAAAAAATATTATAAATATCAAAGTTCTCATTGGTTTTGCAAAATTAAGACATAAAATAAAAAAAGTAGGTAGATAATAGAAAGTAGGTACGGTAAATAATCGAGCGATATTTTTATTTGCTTTCAAAATTCTTATGTATTTCTATTCTCATATATCAGAAATATACCTAATAGATTTTTGGTGGATTGATAATGACATCAAGGAAGAACAAGAGGTTTAACAATAATTCGAATATAATGATAACGCAACGTATATGAAAGGTATTTTTTTTTTTTAAAGGAGTTAGACAAAACCCTGAATTTCTCCATTTTAATACTGTTACTTTTTTGATAACCATTTGCCAGTCAACTTTATTTTGTATATAAAATCATAACGCAGTCACTATAATATGTAAAGTTCATCATGAACTGTTAATTAATAATATAATTCCTGACTACTTTCAATTTTGTACACATAATACATTAATAAATGGTGGACTGTTGTTTTATATAAATGCATGATTATTATTTTATTTTATTATTTAAATAACTGTAGATCGTGAATTATTAGCAATCGTAACTGTATACACTTGAAGAGGATCATGAACTGTTCATATATAACAAATTGTACATCGAAATTCCGCCATACATTCTGAAGTTAAACTTTCATTTTACACTTTACTTGTATTATGTAACCGAATGAAAAATTGAATACTTCATATGATTTTCTAATTGGACAATTAAAAAACCCATCATACTATGACAACTGATCTCAAGTGTCTTGGATATGTTAGCCACATCACGTTGGCACGACATTTATTAACCCTCAATACCAATAGTTATAATAATAGTTCGTTCAAATAGTAATGTCACATGTCACAGTGATATAATAAGGCTCGAAAATTGACGCATTTTGCATTTTTTTTTTTTAGAGCTTCTTAGACGATGCTTTCTTAGTTAGTAATTAATTTTTATTTAGCATTTTTATTTTTTTTTTGCATTTTTTGGCATTTTCTACTTTTTGTGTAATTTTTTGTCATTATACTATTTATTGACTCATTTTTTCCACATTTTTACTCATTTTTAATAATTTTTTCTCATTTCCCTCTAGTTTCAAGAAAAAATAACGAGTTTATTGAAAGCCCACAGTTAATTTATACCTCATATCATATCATTCGTCAAATAACCTCCGTTCTGATGACCTCAGTTCCTCAGTGCTGAAGATTTGGCTCATTTTAAATCTGCTACAATCACTTCAGTGGACATAGAAAGAAGTTTTTCAAAATATAAATATTAATTATACAATAATCGTTGTTCATTTAATTTTGAGAATATCGAATATGCTATAATAGTACAATGTAATAATTTTAAATAGGTAATTTATAATTAGGCTTTATTATTTGTATTTTATAAATTTAAAAAAAAAAAAAAAACATTTATTTGTAATTACTTTAATTGTAAGATATAGATATATAAAACCATTTTTTTATCATTTTTAAGTCGTATTTGCATTTTAGATTCTGAACAGAGTGATGGAATCTATTGGTTTTACAACGAGGTGTGTTTTTTTTTTATTTTTTTTATTTTTTTTATTTTTTTTATTTATTTATTTTTTTTTTTTGTGTCTGAGGACACGATTTTTGGTAGTAAAAATGCTTCGATTTTCTTAAACAGCAACTTTTCTGACAGAAAAGTGAATGTAGATGGTACTTAGGCAAGTCAAAAATCCAACTTTTTCAATACTTTTTCAAAAAATCGAAAAAAATTATAAAAAAATTACGAAAAAACGGGAAATTTTAGGCAAAACCACGTTTTTACAAACTACATTTTTTTTAAATGCTCTAACTCAAAAACGAAAAACCGCAACAACTTGAAATTTTCACCAACTCTTTATATTGGCATTTTCTATACATGGTTAAGTTTTCAAAGTATTTTGACTTATTTTGACTTATTTATAGACAATTTAAATTTTCGATTTTTGTAAATTTTTATTTTTTAAACACCTATAAAATTTAATTGGCTGGCCGAAAACTCTCGAAAATTTAATACAAGGTTTATAATAAGCTTAACTTATCTTCAATAGAAAATAACGGTGATCGTTTAACTCAAGTTTTTTTTATAAGCTCATAAAGCTCAAATTTGTATAAAATGTGTCAAAATCACTATAATTTGCAAGTTATTTTGTAGATAAAAATTTATAAAATTTTTTCTGTTTATACTTAAGGTTCAAAATTTTGACACTAGTTTGTCCATAAGCTATTCTTCAAAAATATATAAAAAAATTTCTACCGGACCAAAAGGAAAAAAATTTATGACTGTTTTAAATTTAAATTTTTACGAAATTGCATTATAATTCAATTTAAATATAAAATACTATATTATGATATACAAATTTTAGATAAACATATTAACTCCGTTCAGAATCGTTATTCGTATACAATGATATCTATCATTGGATTCAAATTTAACAAATCCATTATAATTATGACCTATCCTATAAACGAGGAACATTCTATCCCCAACTGTACAGCAAAGCGAGGCCCACCCGTTCTTTTTTTTTTTGTTTTTTAGGTAATTTTTCAACCGTTTTAAGGTCATCAACTTTCGAGCCCTAACTATGACGAATCGTATACAAGAACGTGAATGTACGATATATTATGATGTGAGCACATAATATTATGTTGCGAGGAACGCAATAGAAGCATATAATAATAATAATATAAAAATAGTCGTAAGGCGGCCGCCCGGATGAATAGACTCGGCGTCGGCGGGTAAAGAAAGACGTCGTCGTCGGTTTCCGGTCAGGTGTGGTATATGGGTTGAGTTCGGTTGGAGGGCCAGGCAGACATGCACGGTGCAAAACGGCGTAGATAACGTTTCATAATAATAATAATAATAATAATAATAATAATAATAATAATAATAATAATAATAATAATAATAATAATAATAATAATAATAATATTAATAATAATAATATTGCTCCGTCACCAAACACAACGGCGCACAACAACGCATTACCACAACGGCGTCGGCGGCGGCGACGAGCACTGTGTCATCCTGTCCAATATACCCCGTACGACTCCGCTTCAAAGGTCGCTCGACCGAGCCTTTCAATCACCGACGCATTTCACGTCCAATTAAGTCGCTGTGCAGCGGTGGCAGCAAACTGCAGCGCCATGGTGCAATATTATATTTCCCCCGTTCGGGTCAACTGCAACTCTTACTGCGACAAACGGCGCGGCGGCGGTGGCCAACAGACCTGACAACGACGACGAAAGCGCCGCGGGCGGCACCGTCCCCGTCGCCACCACCGCAACCCACTCTGAATCGCGCGCGTGATAATTTTCCGCCACTTTGCGCTCTAATCGTCCCTATATGCACCGTCTGCCCGCACAAAACACACGCTCATCTAGCACACCGGCACCGTTACATTATTATTATTATTATTTTCTATATTATTATATTATGTATAACGGGCCCGTTTTTAAATTACATATACACATACACTGTAATAATAAAATATCATAATATTTTATATAGGTATATACACAAAACTCGACGTCTTTAACGTTTCTTTTTTACCCTAACCCGCGCGCGCTGCTTACGCGGTATCCTCCCTCTCGGCTGCCTCTTAATTACATCGTGAAAACGTTACTTGATTTCACCGCCGCGACTCATAATAATGTACATGGTTCGACGAGCGCCATCAAATTCGTTTTGCAAACAGTTCCCGCGGCGTAAACCCCAGTAATAACGTTTCGCACGTCGCAATAATAATAATAATAATAATAATAATAATAATAATAATATATTGTATGTGTGCTTGTGCGTTCACACTGTTTTCGTCCGTTGACGAACGTATATTTTAACGATACATTATTATTATCATGGCATATTATTATACCATCGACCGGCATGTTATCATAATTGAGACGCAGTGCTATGTGAAAACACTGTTAAAAAGTATTTACAATTCAACGCTAACGGCGTTCGTACCTAACACTATAACACAGCCGTGTGTATATCGCTTTTCGTTTACATTGTTCAAGTTCGTAAGCGCCGGATCGACGAGAGCGCGTATGATAATATTTAAACAGTGTAATGTGTAAACTAAGAACCCCGCATAAGATACGCGTGGCTGTGAAACGAGCTTAAAGAATGTCCACGTTATTATTTATAGTATATTATATGCGTGTACATATAAACTTTTATTCGGCATCAACCATTTCTCATTTTCTCTCTCTCCCTCTCTCACTATCTCTTTTTCTTTCTATCACCACACCATCGTCCATCGTCTACCAGTACATCTTGCTCAAGTTTTTTTAATTTCGATTTCAGACGTATCCGTTTTGATCGAGGAAAACATCACGGTACACCTTAAATTTTTACATCACTTTGGAACAAAATCATTGAATATACGTGAGCCTTAACCTCAAAGACTTTAACGTACCTACCTGAATGACTGAATAACATTATCTGTTATTAATACCTTATCTATGGATATAATAATATAGAGACTGCGTTACCATTAAGGCATACCAACCCGAAAATTGATTCTGTCATTCTTCTGATAATCAACTTTTTACAGACAAAATTAAAATGTATAAGATTTAAATAATTATTGCACATTATATTATATAGATTGTGGTTTTCCTACATTGTGCTTATAAAAAAGAAAAATTGAAAATATAGTTACTCAATAGTATATTAATAATAGTATAATAATTTTTATTACCTACTGCTATTACTGCTTACATAATAGGAACAATTTGTAGTTATTTTTATTATTTGTATCTGGGATTGAATAATGTCAATGAAATTATTAATCAAATGTATAATTTTATAAAGAATAAATTTATAAACCTTTTACTAATTGTGAACTATAATTTTAGAGAGCAGTTTATAAAGTTGATATATCTAAAATATCTAGAAAAGTGCTGAAGTATATTGTTGGCAACATTTCAAGTATTTATTTTATTCATGTATATAATTATATCGGTGCACCGTAACTCCGCATGCATCGCGGCTATTATATAATATATCACCTAAACTCCGCATACAAGGTTTTTTTTTTTACACCTTAACTCCGCACATAATTTTTTTATTGTTTAAATACAATATTTTATGTTATTAAAAAAATTTAAAAAAAACATTTATATCAATTAAATTCATTTTATTTTTTAAACTAAAAACTAATTATCTAAGAAAAATAATTATAATTAACACAATTTACAATAAATATAATATATGTCACTATGATGTAAAGTAAAACTAAATATTATTAAATATTATTAAATGATGTTAAACTTTTTACAAAATTATACCTATATCAATTTGGACGTCGTTATATAATTATATTTTTTTATTTATAAATTCCATATTGATTTTTATTTACTTGTAATAATCCTACTTTATTATTATTAGCAGAATTCATTCGTATATAAGAATTTTTAATGAAGACTGAAATATTTTGATGTGCTGAAGTAAATAAATTACCAAATTTGGCATGAAAAGACACACAGTTGTTTGTAGTTCTCTCCAGTGCTGCTTCTTTTTTGGCCCAAATACTGAGTGGAAATTTTGCATCGGTTTTTGCGATGTTTTTTTTAAGTGATTATTTTTTAGATTCTGAACGGAGTGATGGAATATATTGATTTTATAATGATGTGTGTTTTTTTTTTCTTTTTGTGTCTAACGACATCTTTTTTAGCAGTAAAATGCTTCGATTTGCTTAAACAGGAACTTTTCTGAAAGGAAAGTGAATGTAGATGGTACTTGAGCGTGTTAAAAATGCAACTTTTTTAATACTTTATAAAAAAATCGAAAAAAACAATAAAAAAATTACAAAAAAAACGGGAAATTTTAAGCAAAATCACATTTTTACAAAATACATTTTTTTTAAAATGCTCTAACTCAAAAACAAAAAACCGCAACAACTTGAAATTTTTATCAAACTTTTATATTGGTGTTCTCTATATGTGGTTAAATTTTCAAAATATTTTGACATATTTTGACTTATTTATAGACAATTTAAATTTTCGATTTTTGTAAGTTTTTTTTTTTAAACACCTATAAAATTTAATTGGCTGGCCGAAAACTCTCGAAAATTTAATACAATGTTTATAATAAGCTTAACTTATCTTCAATAGAAAATAACGGTGATCGGTTTTACTCAAATTTTATTTATAAGCTCATAAAGCTCAAATTTGTATAAAATGTGTCAAAATCACTATAATTTGCAAGTTATTTTGTAGATAAAAATTCATAAAATTTTTTCTGTTTATACTTAAGGTTCAAAATTTTGACACTAGTTTGTTCATAAGCTAATCTTCAAAAATATATAAAAAAATTTCTACCGGACCAAAAGGAAAAAATTTTATGACTGTTTTAAATTTAAATTTTTACGAAATTTCACTATAATTCAATTGAAATATAAAATACCATATTATTATATACACATTTTAGACAATCATATTAACTCCGTTCATAATCGTTATACATATATAATGATATCTATCATTTCATTCAAATTTAACAAATCCATTGTAATAATGACCTATCCTATAAACGAGGTGCACTCCACCCCCAACTGTACAGCAAAGCGAGGCCCATCCGTTTTTATTATATGAAACTAGAACTAAAAGAAATTCAATTAATTATAAAATATTTTTAGATCTACGGGATTGTGGTAATGTTTATATTTTATATTTTCAGAAGATTTATTAAGAGCTTCAAAAAATAAACACCGATTTGGGAAAAGTAATCGAACTGTATAAATCTTTAATTAACTTCATAATATCTATTAGATATGATAAATGTTTTAATGAATATGAAATTTTGGCAAAGAAATTAAAAGTGAAGAGTACGAGTTTAATTATGTAAGGACTAAAAAACGCAAATTTAAAGCAGGCGAGACAAGAGAAGATGAAGTCCATATGACTGGAAGTGATAAGTTATAAATAGAAATATATTTTACCATACTGGATCGTGTGACGAGTGAAATTGAAAAAAGATGCACTGCTTATATTAATACATTTGACAAATATGACTTTTTGACTCATTTAATACTCCTTTCAGCTGAATAAATAATTTAAAAAGCTAATAAGCATCAAGAATTTTATAACGATGATTAAGAAAAATCATTCGCTTGTGAATGTGTTCATTTTCGAGCATATCAAATAAGCATATAAATATCATTTTAATAAAAATATTAAAGAAGTTATCAATACTCTTACGCATTAATAATTTAGATACAGTTTTTTCTAACGTAGATATTGCTCTACATATGCTTTTATGTATGAGTGTATGACAATAACTAATTGTTCAGCCGAGAAGTCTTTTTCTACGTAAAAACGCGTAATAAACTATTTAAGAGCAAGTACCTATGGAAGGGGATAAACTAAATTCACTGAGTTTACTGGCAATTGAAACTGAACTAGTGAACAAAATGGACTTCGATGCCATAATAGATGATTTTGCGACTCAAAAGTCGCGCCGAAAGCCGATGAGTACTAGGCACTAACTATTTATTTTTGAATATAATTTAAAAATGAACTATTTAAACATTTTTTATTTTACCATTGTTTTTATCATTATATTTTATATCATATGTTTTATGTTTAAGTTGTATGTATGTATGTATTTTTATACCAGCTGTATATTTTTATTTTACATTATTCAAATGTTATGTAATAAAGGAAACAACGATAATTGTATGCTTTAATACAATTTTCTAGACTAAAAAAAAATTTATATTAAAAGGCGGCAATTTTTTTAGTGCTCAAAACGGCATAATGGTTAAATCCGGCACTGTGTACAATACATATATTTATTTAATTTGGATTTCATTTCCTAATATAGGTAGGTATATACTATATATTATGTATATATTATGTGAACTCAACTATCAATTTTATGATGTTATCTCATTATCTTTAATATAGACGTTGTAACGTGGATGGCGTAATCCATAACTAAAAATCCAAAATACAGGGATAAGAAATGCATTTAAAATGGACGATAAAGTGAAAAAGTCACGTAGTTTAAATAATTTTAAATTTATTTATACAATCACCTTTGCTTAATAAAAAATATTACAACCAAAAATCACGCAAATGTCGTTTTTTGTTTCCTTTTTATCATTTCTATGTTGCCATCAATAATCACTTTGTTTTGATCCTTGGCAATTTTTTTCCCAGAAAATACTTGGTGTCTAAAAATAATTTTCAAAACTTATAGGACTGTTTTTACTTTAACGTGGCAAGATAAAAACAAAGCTATTCAACCATAATAATATACACTTACATTCGTGAGAATTGATCGATTTCGGCTTGGCTCAAAGACGGATTAGTCACTTCTAAAGCTTCACGAAAATCTTCGTTTGTGATCGTCGGTTGACAGCCGCTATTGAACTGTATTAAAAATAAATACATAATAATATGAGTGCATATGGGAAAAAAATCTAGAAAGTGAAATTAGATCTTAAAATAAGTATTGTATACAAAATTTGTTTTGATCTTATGGACAGTAATGATCATAAATGTTTTATGTCTTTTATTTAATGTAAGCTAACTGACGCTTGTTGAAACCACACGACAGTAAGCATATTTTATATAATGATATAAATACGTAAATTATATTTTTTATACAACAATTAATGTGGCGAAACCAAGGAATCTTCATCTCTGGACCCTATAACCTCTTGTATTTCTGAATCATAGAAACCACGAAATAACATAAATGGAACTTAGCTCCACATTTTTCGAAAATCGATTGGTCAATTTACTACTATGAATCCCACTTATGAAATTCCAAATTGCGTTATTGAATTGAATACATTCGCATAGTTTTATATAGGAACACCTGACAAATATATTAAGGTCAGGGTAGTCAGTGCTTAGGTCGTACAGAATAATCGTATTATAATACGTCATGCTAACAATTTTCAAGGTAATTCGAATAAAAACAACAGTAGATAGATATTATTAACAAAATATGTGCGTTTACAGAATAATAATTTTTTTTTAGATATTTACTTATTTAGAGTTTATATGTGTATTATATACCATAAGACAAAATTATAATAAACACATCTTTAAAACCGATAGTCAGTTTTAAATGAAATTTCGGAGCTACAATGAACTGCATCTATACAAGTACATTTATATTCATTATCATTTATAAATATATAATATACATGTATATATATGTAACTACCGCGTAATATATAAACTACTTTAAAATAAGTTATGTGATGTATCGTTTCCAATTTCCTATCTCTATTTCTACGGTATAATGTTGATCGCGAAGGCAAAAGCAATACAAATTATTACTAAAATATTGCCAGTGTTTTGCTTGTTACTGAAACATGTTTCAACTAATTACATTGATAATTAAGTATCAAAACACATAGACTATGGCTTTATCAATTTATTGATATCTCATTCAAACGATTTGATTTATCAAAGAAAGGCAAAATATTTACTCAGTTTAAATGGGAATATTCTGGTTTCTGTTAATATACGCAGCTGTGATATTACGTTTTTTTTTTTTTTTTTTTACTGAACTCATGACACTACTGTGTCATTGAATATATATAATTATATAAGATACCATATAGTTGAATAAAAATAATATAGCAATTTTCTGTTTTTCAAATAGAGACACGGTCTCGACATGATTGGTAAATAAAAATAAACGCTAAAAAGATTCAGAGCGACGACGTACAAGCGCAACAGCATATATATGTAGTTATGATATAGAATACCAACAAGGCGGTTAGTTTTTTATTACTCGATTTTTTTCTCCCCCGATCAACGCCTTGATTATTTAAACTACATAAAGTGATTGAATTTTGGTATTTTTAATCGATGTTTATTGAGCAAATATAAACAAAGTGGTGCGCGTTATAAAAGTACGTCGATGACACACAGACGCAGACAAGAATAGAACGCGATTATTTAATTGCGGGACATCGGAAAACCATTGAAATCGCGTCCCCCGTCGCTTTGTGGTGCACGCGCGTGCGTGTGCATAGTATAGGTACACAGGGATGGGTTCGCGATTAATGACTTCTTTACTTTCGAAAAGTATTGTTTGCGTTGGGTTTCCATTCTAGAACGGAATTGGTTTCGCAGCCGCAAATCACCAGTCGGCGATTTATATTGGTGCTTTTTTTTATTGTTATTAGTATTTATTGTATGTTCTTAATTTTTATTTTATTATTTTTTTTCCCCCTCGCGCATTGAGTAAATACCGACAAAACCAAAAGTTAGATTAATGTTGAAAAGCAGACCACCATGCAAGAGTAAATGATGAAATTTATCCTAATATTAATAACAATAATAATAATAGTAATAATAGTAGTAAATTAATTGAATAATAGTAAATTACGGTTTTTAATCTACCATACAATCATAGTTGACCAGATGATAGTCCAGATTTTTATTTTAAGTTAACTATACACTGTTTCACAGCACGCACACGTAAACACGCGCGTTGTCGCTTTGAAAAATTGGCTTTATATTGCCATTCATGGCAAATTATAGACAATACGACGACGATGAGTATAATATTATATACTAGTAGGAGGTTACTTTTGTTTTTTTATTTTTATTTAGGGCGAGATAATAGAGTTGTTAATAACGTCGAGTGACAGGCAGCATACACGCGGCGGTGCGCACTCCACGCGTGCAAATGAATAATTCAAATAATTTCAAATAATAATAAAATATATATTTCATATATATATATATATATATATACATATAATATGTATATATCATATTATAAAGAAGACGTGAAGGGCGCGCAGCTCCCGCACTACCCTCGCGGGTCGTAATACTCACACATCGCGGGACTATCTTAGTTTTATTTGTTTGTCGAGTCCGAAAGAGGGGAACGTCGAGCAACACCACCATACTCGTATTTTTATACGTCGTGTTCCCAAATAATACCCAGTTTGATTGCCTCGTTTGCTTACTCAGTTTAATTTATAATATTTTATGGCTTATTGACAATTTCAGCAATAGTATCGTTGACTTTTTATTATTATTGTCAATACATGACATTTAATACGTTTAACCGAATAATAATATCATATAATAAGTATTTATATAATCTTTACGTATCGTTAGTTAGAGTTCGGCGAAACTGACCCAAGCCAGGAATACACCAAAATTAGAAGTGCAAAAATGGAAATAATAAAATAAATTAAATACATTATTTATTTAAATTATGGCCACTACAGTAATTGGTATACTAGTGACTTTATAATAGACAAAATGCCTACAGCACAATTTTTTTTTATATAATAACTGACAACGACTGCAACATGCATAAGAAGTTTCAATAAATTTAAAATCATTAAAAACTATCAAGAATTCACAATGGCACAAAAAAATTAATAAACATGGAAAAAATATCTATTAATAATGAATTGGTTTCAATAATCAACTTTGAACATGTAAAAGAATTCACGTCAAAAAAAGATCGAAAAATAAAGTTTAGAAAATTAAAAAAAAGTTCTATTTTATATTATTATACTACGTTCAGAAGTAATCGTATAATAGAGCGAAAACAATAAATGGTACATAAGGAAAATGTTTGTGGTTTACACTTTTGTAATATGTCACGTTATATATAATATAGAAATGTTATAATATTGTTAAGATTTAAATTTTTAGAAACTATGAATTGTATGCAGATTCACGTAGATTCTGGACTCTAGAGGAACAAATGCCCCACTAAAGAATGGTTTTAAGTAATTCAAAAGCTTTGAAATAGTGCTTTGCTATCTGACAACCCAAGGGCGGTTCTCTTGCTAAGAATGAAAAAGAATATACACTTTACAAAATAATGAATGATATTATATGCTTATAACATTACGAATATAATATACAACTACAAAGATGGTCAAAGCTTTGTCTACCTATAACAATTATGTGTACAGCAGATATATATCATTTATCATGCTACATATATAAAAAAAGGTATTGTTATATACTTATATAAGAAGTAACTAGTATTCATTTCCAATTTTTGGTCACTATACAAGTATAAGTATATTTATCAAAATAATTTATCATACAGAGAAAACTGTCTAAAGCGGAATTGCATGGGACCAACAAAATATTCCGTTTTAGGCAGTTTTCCGCTTTATTCAATAAAACGAAAAAATTCCGAATTATTCAATTCAAATAAATAAGAAATACCCAAGAATATTTTTCAAACTATTGTTTTAAATAATATAACTCATTAAAATTAAACTGAAATAAGGTTTTATAATTTATTAAATTTAAACTGAAATATAGGTTTTTTATTAAATACTAAGGCAATTTAATATAACATATAAACATTTAGAACAATTTTATCTTCTTTATCTATCACTATTTAACGATTTACAATTTACATTGTACATATGCATATCGGTATATCAAAATTTTATACCTTATTTTTGGTTTAGGTTTGACACGTGCGTGTCATTTTTCCTGTTTAGGTATGCAAAGTTTTTACTTGCATGGGACTTAAAAAATCGTTCTGTTTCCGCGTTATGAAGGTTCCGTTTTATTGAGGTTCAGCGTCTATATAAAACTATAGGAGCATGCCGGGACCATAGAAAAATTCCGCAATGGATAGTTTTCCGTTTTATTCAGGGTCAGTTTTAGACAGTTTTCACTGTATTAATAATTTGTAATAATTTATTATACAAACATCAATTCCTACAAGTCTTATTTATAAAACTACACAAATCACACTTCAGAATTAATTAACCAATTGTGCTTAAATATTAATAATGATAGAAAAATAAACTACTTATAATTTTTTTTTTTTTTTGGTTCCAAAAAATTAAAAAAAATATCAATTAAATTGAAGTGTAGAAGTACATATTTAAATTAATACTCACATCTGAAGATGACATCCCAATTTGTTCTAAAAAAGAAAAATAATAAAAAAAGTATTATTAATATCATTGAAATAAAAATTACCCAAGTATATAATTTATAACCGATAATCATCATATTATGTATTCGCGAATGAAAAGTTTATAAAAAGAAAAAGTACAAATGTATCACATTATGACGTACCTATATTAATAGATACAAACTCTTTAGATTGTAAACTGTTAGTAAAGTCACATATGAAATGAACACAAACTTCTATTGGTCTCTAATAACAACATCTCTAAATGTATATTTATGTAAATATATTTTTTAGACCGGATAAGTCAAACATTTTCCTATTATTCCTCGAATACAAGGATATCATTAAAATACTAAAGAAAATGTCTCGTATCAGATTCAGGTGTCAAAAAGTAAAATGACGTTTGTTAGAACCCTCTTTTATACAAAATAATAAGTTTATAAATATTATACGGAATGGAAAAACTGATAAATAGTATTTTGAAACTGATTTGACAGTCAAACTATACAGTATATACATACATTTATATCGATAGTTTATTACCAAGACTAAATAGAATTATAAAATATAACAATTAATTGATTTTCCTCTAAAATTTTCAAACAGTTATGATTGATTTACAATAAAATAATGTAGAATAAATATTAAAAATATCCAATTTAATAATAAAATTGAAAATTTTACTATACAAATACAACAAACTGTACTTACATAAAGTTATTTAGCTTATAAGTAACTAATAATAAAGATAAAAAATCATATAACTTATAATAAGTTGTAAGATTTTTTATCAGAAAATTAGTTTAAAATATTATGTATGAATTATGTTAGAACTTTATAATAAACTTTAAAGTTTAAAATTTGTTTTAAAGAATTCAAACTTCAAATATAGTTTATAATTTTATGTTCTCTGGTGTATAAGAAAATGTTAGAAACGTTTATCTATACCAGTGTTTCCCAAAGGGTGTGCCGTAAAATTTGAAAGGTGTGCCGCGATAACTTGAACTTTTTTTTATAAAAAAAACATTAAATATTATAAATATTTTTTCAAAATATTAAAATATAATTAATACAAAAATTAACTTTAAAATTACAAAAAATTTGAATTATCATTACATATTGAAAGGACAAAAATGTATAATACACAGAACAGTTCTGTGATATATATGCAAGTACAGCTATCGGGAGATAATAATATTATTACCTAATAACCATAATAATACCCGACATCATTATATACGTATTATTCGATTAGTAGATAATATTTATCCGAAGTGTGCCGTGATGGGAAAAAGTTTGGGAACCACTGACCTATACTATATAAACTATATCTATACGTCCCAAAAAACAATCGAAATATTTCATAAATTTCTATATATTATAAAAAATTGTTTGGTATTTTACTAACCCAATGACATTAAATACACATTCAAATACTATAAAGTGTTTTTAATAATATAATTAAATAATATATTTATAAATCAAAATAAATTGGAAATACTCATCAATTTTACTGCAGTTTATATTTTTAATTAATTAATTATTCAAACAGATATTTTATTATACGTTTTACCAAATTAAATTGTTTATACATAGATACATTTTTTGTACAAACCTTTTAATGATTTTTTTTCTGCTACAGAGAAAGCTGTATATAATAGTCCATTTAAATCTGCGCCAGTATAATTTATTGTTTCTTTAGCAATAGTATGTAAATTAATATTTTCAGATAAAGACACGTTGTTACTAAGTACTTGTAGAATTTCTTGTCTACAACTCTAAAAATAAAAACCGAAAAATTAGTTTATATTATCAATTTTTTAAATCTTAATTATTCAACAACAATTTGCTTTTTATTATTAATTACTTAAAACTTAATTATTCAATAACAATTTTTTTTTATGAATACTTTTTTAGTTTACAGACAGTAAAATATGATTATAGTTACAAAGGAAATGTATAAGGGGAAACTTTTAATCTGATTATTAAATTATATATTTTATATATATTTTAGTTTTATTTTAACATTAAAATCCTTAAATATGTTTGGAATTAACTACTTTTTGCGTATCTAAGATGCTAATAAATCATTCAATTATTTTTAATTAAATACATATAATAAATATTAATTTTACTAACTACCTATACAAATCACGAGCGTTTTTTGCAATCAAAATTTGTGAAGTAAATTCTCTTTTTGGCTCTTTTTTTATTCTGTTGTAGATATGTATTTAAAATCTTATATTTACCTAATCCATAAACTATAAATTCATCATTTTGGCTCTTTTTTTATTCTGTTGTAGATATGTATTTAAAATCTTATATTTATCTAATCCATAAACTATAAATTCATCTTACCTACGAGAAAATTCTGAGAACATCACTGAATAAATCTAATATATTTTTTTTATAATAATTATATTAAATATAATATCCAACTAAATAATTATTATGCACAAATTATAATTGCAACAAAAATATAATCCAAAGTTAATACAATTTTAACAATTTTAATAGCTTACTACAGTTGGAATTGGACAATGTAACTTAACACCAATTCGACCGGGTCTTAACAATGCTGGATCAATAAGATCTGGACGAGAAGTAGCTGCGATTACCCATACTCCTTCAAATATATCAACACCATCTAACTGGGTTAAAAATTGGTTAACCACTCTATCTGTAACTCCGGTTTGATCTGACCCTCGTCTAAAATATAAGTAAATAAAATTAATCATATTAATACAAAATTATATTAATTGAAACTAACCTGGGTGCAATACTTTCAAATTCGTCAAAGAAAATAATACATGGTTTTGCATTTTGGGCTCTGTTGGCATATTTGATTATAACATTATTAATGCATACAAACTAAATATTGTCAATTTAATGTCAAGTCATTAGTTGTAACACAAAAGAACCATTTTATAAATATTTAGTTTTGCCAATATTTTTATTTATGAAAACTAATCAAAATAAGTTATATTTACTAAAATTAATGGTTTTTTTTAACAGTTTCGAAAAAATTAGTGATACCCATCACTTAATTTATGTTTGATTAAAGATTTTAAATAAACAAAAATATAATTTATACATTCATATTAACACAATGTATGAATACGATATTATATATTATTTAAAGCATTGGAAATATAAATACTACAATATTTGTAAAGTTCTTGATTGTTTGGATTTGGATGGTTAGAATGATTTGGACAACTTTTAGCTTAACAGTATTTATTTATTCACAAATGTGTGTAAGCTTAATTCTTTTCAGATCATTGTCATAGATAAAAGTGTAAACTTAAGATTATGTAATATATCATGTTAATTCAGAGAATAGTTCTAAAGTAGTTATATCAACCGTATTTTAGAAGAATTTAGTACTTTGGTATATAAGTGGTTAACCATTTTAACTATCCATATAAAAATTACCTAGTATAAAAAGCAGTTAAACTCAATAACTTGCCAATAAATTTATTAAAAATTGTTTTTACAATAAGTATTTTATTTTAAATGCATAAATTTCCTGTGTAGACAATAAGTATCAACCTTAAAAATTGTTTTAATATAACTAATAGAATTCACCTAAGAAATATTTTTCTAATATTTTCTTCACTTTCACCAACATATTTTGAAAGTAATTCAGGCCCCTGAGAAAATAAACATTTTTATTAAAGTAACAAAACTCAAATATGAATCATACATTTAACTTACACTTATTGAAATGAAATTCAGATTACTCTCTCCAGCAATGGCTCTAGCCAATAATGTTTTGCCAGTGCCAGGGGCACCATATAACAAGACTCCAGACTGAAGTTTAAGTGGGCATTTACTAAAAACATCAGAGTGCTAAAATTTACCAAATTATTCAAATAATTAATATAATTCATCAGCTTAAAATTATGATTTTAATTTACTAATGATGGCCAAATAATTGTTTCAGTGATAATTTGTTTGGCTTCTTTTAAACCACCAACTGATGAAAAATTAATCTTTTTCTCTTTGCACAGCGTAACATTATGTAACGAAAGAGGAATAGTCTTTTCAAAAACTTCAGTTAAAATAGATTTATTTAATGTCTTATTACATCCACCTATTGAAAAGTAATGAAGTATTAACATATTAAAACTATCTAAACAATAATAATATTATGTATTATGTATTATGCATAAATTACCTTGCAAAACTTCAAATAAAACTTTATCACAATAATCTATAAGATCTTGAATAACATAACAATCCATTTTTTCACAAATACCCATTAAAAAATCATTATTGACATCTATATCAGATCTGATTTTATTTAGACGTTTTGAAATTATTTTTTTTTTATCCACCTATACATGTTAGAAGTATTTAATAATTACAAAACATGTTATCGCAGTGTAATAAATAAATCAATCTCAACTGATATTATATTACCTTGTCAATTGATGGTATGTGTATCACAGTTTTAAAAACATTTTTATACAGTTTTTTAAACAAATTTTCATTATTTTGATTCAATGGCTTTACAGTACAAACAACTCGAATACAATATTCATTACTAGTGTATTTTTCAATCATTCTCATCAACAAATGAAGTTGACTGAAAAATAAAATGTCAATTTTTAATTGATATTATAAGCAATATTATTGGATTAAAAAGTAATCTTTCAATAAAATTATAAAAAATTATTTTGTATACAAATATTAATAAAACTGGTTTATAGTCATAAATATAAAAGTAAAACCTATAATTATTTTGTGTACCGCTATAGAAAAATGTACAATATAATTAAAAACTTTAAGTAAATGAATACGATTTTATTTTATTTGACAATAAAATGTGACATTTGACATTAAAAATAGTTATTTATTTTAAAGCTTATTTAAATTAATTATTAAATATCCTAATTTTAAATTTTACATTCAATAAATTATTGAAGGTTGTAATTATTTTTTTAACAAATTGTTATACTTAACATATTTTATATTTGGATTTTAATAAGTCAATATACCAAAATCTTTCATAATATTATCAAACTTATAAATATTTTAATAATATGTGTACCGTAGATATATTTTAGACATGTCAGCAAACTCATTAGGTTCAGAATTTAAATGGCATAAGTCATCAAGATCATCAATAACTATAACTGATGGTTGATAATATACACAACTTTGAAAATGATTAGATAATTGTTTTTGAACAGTTTCCCACAATTTACCTGAAATCATAAAATATTATGTCAAGTGGCAAAATAAGTGACAAAATTTGTTGAAATAAAAACTTGACTAACCCGCTAAAAATCGTCCACTAATCCAAATTATATTTACAAAATATGGACATTTAGAAAGCTTATGACAAAAGAATTGAGCTGCTGATGTCTTTCCAGTTGAAATAGACCCTAAAATACAAAATATAAAGTAAAACCAATAAGTTGATAATTCACCTTATATTAACCTGTTATCAATAAATTATCAAATGCAAAATATGTTTGAGGTAGATTAGTATAGCATTGTAAACCAAGCTTTAAACATGATGATCCAATTTTAGTAAATTCCTTGAAACACCTTAAAAATATATATTAATAAATAATATGTATCACAACAATTTCTTAAATGTGTTTTAAACTGATAATTTAATATTGCAGAAATAATAGTTCATTTGATTAAAAGGTATAACTTAACATTTTAAAATGTAATTTCAAAATTAAACAAAAATCAAAATTAATTTTTTAATGCCATGTTTTGTAAGTAAGCATTTTCTATAACCGATATTGTTTAAAAAAATAATAGGAAAATGACAATTGAAATGGTTCCAAATTTCAGTTTGTTTAAATGTTTACATTAAATATAATAGTTTTTAAACAATTATTATCAGTTATTTTCTGGTTAAAAAAGTTATACCAATGAAAGTCTTAAAAAATTTGGTAATAATATAATATAATATTAATAAAATTAAGGTACTAAGACTTTTATTAAATATTAATAATTATAAAAATAATTGGGGCTTAATATGTTACAGATTAAAATATTTAAAAAAATATATATAAATTAGGTAATCGTAATTGATTTGAATAACATACTTAAGATCAAAATATTCCAAATTAGATGTATTGTATACAACACTTTCTTCAGTCTGTTGTAGTTCATTTATTTTAATGGAACTATTTTCAGTTTTATATGTAAATGTAAGCATTCCAAAATTATATTCATTAAGAAATACATAGGGAATATTTGATGGAGAAAATGTCACTAATACATCTAATGCTGATAATTTATTGTAAACCACCCTCAGTAATGAGGAATTATTTAAAATTACAACTTCCCGATGAGCTATTTCATCTTCTAATCGCTTCCTTGTGGACTTTATTAGAATTTCTTCATCAACCATTTTCTAGAATAACAATAAAGAATTAAACACTGCTTTCAATATTTCATGAGGAAAATAACTTGAACAAACCAATTTTTTAATGGGAGAAATATAAATTGTTTCTACTGCACAAATATCATTATCAAATCGACTAACAGGTTCCAATATAACTTTAGAATTCATTTTTAAACCCAACATTTTCTTTAGACTATTGCTAATATAAATAGTTGGCCAAATAATAATTTTCATTTTGTCAATATTATTCATAAATGGATCCAATGGACACAAACGTATAACAAGAGATGCATTTTTAAAATCTGATTTTTTTTTATCATCTTGAATTGATTTCATTTGATTCAATTCATGTAAAAGTGATATTTTAACAAAACTATCACCAGAAGAATATACATCCTTCTTTTCAAATAATATAGATAAGTGTGATTTAGAGATAAGAGCACAATAATCATAAATGTAATCAGACTTTAATAATGTTTTTTCAGCCAAAATTGTACGATAAATAAAACAATTTTGATATTTTGTAATGGGAATGAAATCATTTTGATGAATTGTATTAGTTTTTATACAATTATGTATATCTTGGTCAATATTTATACTTCTTTCATTATTATTAGTTCCAGAAGTTAAAACATTAGGCTTCACTACTATTTCTGTTGACTCTACCAATAATCCTACTTGGACATTGTTTTCTAAATCATCTGAAATACATAAAATTTATATAAAAATACTTGAATTTTTATTTCTAAGTATATTTACCTATAAATACTTTTAAATGTACAAACTTTGAAACCCATATTGGAAAAATTTTATTTAGTTGAACTATTCGAAGCTGATGTAAAATACTATCTTGAAGGGTAACATTATTTAACATCTGAAAAATAAATAATAGTATTAATTAAAGTAACTCATTTTTTTGAATGATTTACTTATTTGTCAATAAATCAAAAATTAGATTACATATCTTATATTATAGACATAAAAGAATATTGGGTTATATTAATCTTTGTAAAAAATACATTTTCATTATGAATACTATGTAATATATAATAAATATATATTAATACTGGCTTCAGTTGGAAAACCAAAAAAGTTGAAAGTGAAAATAAAAAGAAAAGGTGTTATGTTGAATTTTAATATAACAAAAAAATATGGAAAAATTAAATAAATATTAACTATAGGATTTTTATAGTTAATAAATTCAACTAAAATATTTGTTTTTAAATAATATGTACCTACGTATTTGATTTAATTTAAATTTTTCTATTTATTTTAGTAATATGACCTATTATATTTACATTACAATTTACTACCAGAATATTTCCACTAAAAATAGTTAAAACCAGTAAATAAACTAATGTGAACACAAAGTGTAGATGATAACTTTAAGAAGAAATAATATACCTAAATATTTCTAAATATTAAAGTATTGAGTAATCCACAGTTAAAAAATTACCAACGAACCCATAAATAACCTACCAATAGGTCCCAATCTTCATCAGCAATTGGAGTAATGTAAACACGATTCAACGGATGCACTTGACCAATGACTGTGATCAGCACATGCTGTGATTTATTGAGCCCTATTGTGGACGACAATTCATTACTGATGTTCAATGCATCATCTCCATTTGAATTGAACGGTGTTTGACTGAACGAAGCATAAAACTCTTTTGGTATACCGTCAACGGTGGTTACTTTCAAGCAGACCTAATACACAGAGATAATCAACATGGACCACAAATAGCAAGCACACAAGACTCACCGAATGATTGCGATTCGATCGAACATTGAGCTCTCGAATCAACTTCGACGACAAATGTACAAAACTGTCTTCCACCGGTATTACATTCACCTGAAGCAACTGGTCGTTCATTGTGTCAACGTTCTCAAAATATGTAACAACTTTAGAGCGCGTGTTAAGGTATAAAAAAAGGTAATATCATGCGGAGTTAAGATATTACAATGCACGGTCGTAATAATTATTCATTTGGAAGTAAAAAATAAAAATATTACACTACAGTATTAGTAAAATTAGTGTATTACACTTATGTACAACAGTGAAAACATTTTGAATTTGCGAATTTGAGATAACAATATACTGATAAGTGATAACGATGGAGGTTAGATTCCTACATAATTAATTGTTGCCCAAACTTCAAATGGAGGTAGGTATTATAAACGTCTCAGCCCAGTCGCTTAGAACTGTCGTAAGTGACATTATTCAGTATTATTACCTGCCACATTCTTCGATGTAATTAAAATGCAATTAAAACCATCACCTAATAAATTAAATATATTCTTATAACGTGATATTATTGATAGTTAAGTATCCAACAAAATGCTTATCATGGTTATAATATCTAACTTGTAATTATTACAGAATAACTTATTTTATCGAACTTGTGGGTTGTTCAACTAATATTCGTTAAATATCGTCATAAATCTCAGTAGGTACAGGGGTTCTATTAGACATTATAATATATTAAATGTAATGTACGATAATGCCAGTGCGCTAGTGCCCATTCAGGTACATATACGGCTGTACTATGTTTCTCAGAATATTTCACGTTGTACAATTTACATAGATTGAATTGAATAGGTAATTAGGTACCTATATAGTTTTTGATAAAATTAATCAGTTTTGATTTAGTTTAACACATGGACAGTGAATATGTTAAAGTTATAAAATTTTGAACGAAATTAAATTTACTGAAAAATCTAAAATTTAATGCATAGATAGACACTTTAATAATATAAGTAGGTAAGGCACCTATACTGTACCGCCAAGATTACAACAATGAGAATGACCTACCATTAATGGGATCATTATAAAGGCCGATTCACATTAGCGGTTTCGGTACGATCCGATCACGGTCAAGGGTTATAACATATAACGTAGAATTTACTTAGCGGTCTCCGTTCGACCACAGACAATATTGCCAGCTCGGAATCGTGGTGGTCTGGCTCGTGCATCGATCGGTCGAGATATGACTGAACCTGACAGTGACTTGACCGTGACCGATAGTGTGTATGATGCCATTGGATTCCGTATACTACCGATATTGACCTAACCGCAGTGCTCGAATTGGAAAAACTAAAGTAGGGGGACTCTGTTAACTTTTGAAAAAGAGCGTCCCCATCACTTGTTAAACGTTACCAAGCCGTCGGGGCTACGGCCCTACACCCCCTTAAACCCCTCTTTAAATCATATAAAAAATAATAAATATTTATGAATAATCAAATTAAAAAAACTCAAGAACAAAAAACCGAAAATACTTGAAATGTTCACCAAATGTTTATATTGACATTTTCAATATGAGGTTAAGTTTTCAAAGTATTTTGTCTTATTTAAAAACAATTTGAATTTTCGATTCTTCTGTTTTTTTTTTTTTTTTTTGAAATACTGATAAAAAAATTTGGCTCTTCAAAAACTCTTGAAAATTTAATACATGGTTTATAATAAGTTATTCTTATCGTAACTAAACTAAATTGGAAATCGCTTTACTCAAATTTTTTTGATAAGCCCACAAAGTTCGAATTTATATAAAATATGTTAAAATCGCGATAATTTGCCAGTTATTTTGTAGTTGAAAATTAATACAATTTTTCTGTTTATACTGAAGGTTCAAAACTTTAACACTAGATTATCCATAAGTTTTTCTTCTTCAAAACTAGGTATTAAAAAATGTCTACAAGACTTTAAGAAAAAATGTTATGACCGTTTGAAATTTAAATTTTTACGAAATTGCATAAAGTAACGATTTATTGTCAAACGATTTTAAATATTTGTCATAATTCAAAAAGTATAAGTCGCAAAAACATGAAATTTTTAGCAGCTATTTTGATTGGCATTTTCTTTACGTCATATTTTTTTTCAAAATATTATACTGATTTTTAAGAAACTTATAGGAATTTGAAATATTCGATTTTTTTACATTTTTTTTTTTTTTATAATCATTGATAAAAAATAACCGGATGGGCCTCGCTCTGCTGCAGTAGGGGGTTGAGTGAACCTCGTTCATAGGATATCTGCAAATTATACTTTTTTGATTATAAGTTAAAATTTATAGCAAATATTTAAAATCGTTTGAGAATAAATCGATATCTATGAAATTTCCTAAAAATTTAAACTTCAAACAGTCATAAATTTTTTTTCTTTAAGTAAACAACGTACTGGTAAACAATGTTTTTATTGTTTTTTGAAGAACAACTTATGAATAACCTAGTGTTAAAATGTTAAACAGAAAAAATTGATGAAATAAATTTTCAATTACAAAATAACTTGTATTAAATATTTAATTAATAACTTGATTTAAATTGTCGATAAATAAGTCAAAATACTTACCCATGTATATAAAACGCCAATATTATAAACATTTGGTAAAAATTTCAAGTATTTGCGGTTTTTTTATTCTTGAGTCGGAGCTTTTTAAAAAAAATGATTTTGTCGAAACGTGGATTTGCTTAAAATTTCCCGTTTTTTCTTAATTTTTCGATGCTTTTAGAAAGTATTAAAAAAGTTTAATTTTTGACTTGCCCAAGTCCATCTACATTCACTTTCTTTGCAGAAAAGTTGCTGTTTAAGGAAATCGAAGCATTATTACTGCCCTAAAAGGTGTCGTCAAACACAAAAAAAAAAACACACATCATTGTAACACCAATAGATTCCATCATTCAGAGTCTAAAAAAAAAATTATTGTAAATATTCAATTGTATACCTATTATATTTTTAACTTATAAAATAAAATATAATAACAAACGTGCATTTTGATAAAAATTCAGAATGATGGCATGATTCAACATCCCGTGCATTCCCCTTAAAAATAAAAGTAGGAGTATGTTCACATTTCTAAATAATTAGTTAAGGTACTCCGTATTCCTGCGCCCCCAAAGTCGAGCACTGTCTAACCATGACCGGACTGTACTACTAATGTGAATTAGCCTTAAGCTAAATAAATACCTACCTACAAGCGTATTTTCATAATGTTCTTAATTATATAATATAAGTTTTAAAAATATGATTTCTAATTAAAATGTATCATAATACATATTTTTAAATTAATAATAAAAATTCGTTTAAAGAATGATAAAGTTATCATAAGAAAAATTATTTATATTTTTCCAAAGAAAATCGAATATTTCAAATGACTATAAATAGTTTAAAAATTAGTAAAATATTTTAAAAAGAAAATTGTTTAAAGGGACTGATATTCTAAATATCTGGTAAACGTTTCAAGTTAATACGATTTATACTTTTTGAATAATAACAAAATTCTAAAATCGTTTGAAGATAAATCGTTATTTTACACAATCTCGTAAAAATTTGATCTTTAGGCACTTAAAAATTGCCATTAACGGTTTTTTTTTAATTTTGATAAGTACAACCTTATAATAGAAAATTTTTTTTAACAGCTTTTTTTATCAATATTTCATAAAAAATAAAGTACTTAGAAAAATTGAAATTTCAATTGTCTATAAATTGGTTAAAAAAAGTAAAAATTCTTCGAAAACTTCACTAAGTATAGACAACGTTAATATAAATATCTGGTGAAAATTTCAAGTATTTGCAGTATTTTTAAAAAAATATATTTTGTCAAAACGTGATTTTGTGTAAGAATTCCTGTTTTCTGTTACTTTTTTGATGGTATTCCTGATTCTTTTGAAAACTATTGATAATATTTTACTTTTGACGTCACAAAGAACTAATTTTATTCAGTTTCCTTCCAAAAAAGGACTTGAAGCCGAAAATCGAAGCACTATTACTCTTCCAAAACGTGATGGCTGACACAAAAAAAAAAAAAAAATAAAAAATAAAAACAACATTATAGAATCAATATATTTATCACTCCGTTCTGAATCTTAAATAAATATAAGGGACGTTATATAAACTTTGAAATCAGTAATCTATGAGGCGATTGTTTACCTACGTTCAAATAAAAATAAAAATAAATTATATCGATATATCTAATACATCTACAAACATAATAATTTCTAAAACGTAACTTTTGATTTTAAAAGAATTTTCTGAATAAATAAAATCCATTAAGATCACGATCAGAAAAATTTGTTTGGATACTGTCTATTTCTCTCTATATATATATATATATATATATACAAAAATAAAATATATTATAGACTTTGGGAGTACGCAAACGTTATAATAATAATTATAGTAATAATGTGTAGACAAGTTGAAACACGCGCGTCGCTGTTGTATTTTGTAATACGCACAGGCGCAGAAAAACGTTCTTGTCGGGATGACGACGACAAGCGATCTCCGCAACCACAGGCGTCGTACGCTGCCTGCCAGAGGTTGAACACACTCGTCACACCTAACCAACCCCCTATTCACTCGTTCACCGTCAGTCGCTCCAGTCAGACGTCCTTCGGCTGCACACTCGTCGGAACACGACGACACCTGTAGTACTCACCGCTACGAACGCGCACAGCACCGCACGTCATACTCGCGCTCAGAAGTTTCCGGACCACAACGCGCGCAAAAGCCGTTCTCCTCAGCACAAACACCAACATTGTCCATTCGCCTATATTATTTGTACACCGTGCGACCCCGTAGACGACACCGCCGCCGTTCAGCAGAAGTAATCCTGCGCAATGCCAGCGAACAACCGTCGCAACTGCCGTCAGAGACAACGTTCGGCTACCCAGCATTTCCGTCGCGTCGTCCGGTACATCACGGGCTTCTACGACATGGCGGTGGATGCGTACAACCGCATCCGCGACCACCCGCAACCACCATCACCGTCGCCACCGCCGCCAACACCACCACCGCCGAGACCGTTGTCGCCCCGTCGGGACTGCGATTTGTATCAACGCATAAAAAACGTAACGCGCCGCACGTCCCCGACGGCTCGCGAGAGAAATATGTGGATCAGACGTGCCTCGGAAAAATAAAAACGATTGCGGGTCGGTCGTGCTCAGTCGGCCGACGAGCGGGAACGTCGCGTCCACGTACCACTGGCCGCGCGCGACGATACCGCCGATCCTGCGTTCCCGGTCGACATGTGTCCCGAGACGCAAGTATAATACCCACAACAACACCCACGTCGTCACATTCAACTCACACGTACCTACCCACCTATCTACCTGCCACCTACGTACCAACAGTCCACGTGCTTGTCTTATCCGTGCGCTGAGGCTACGTTCTCGAAACGGCAGTAAGTATGACGTAATACGGATTCACCGTTGCGAGTTTTGTGCCACGCTAGGATGGAGAGAGGTGAACGATAATTATTGCGCTCATTAATTTTTCCCCGGTTTATAGACGTTTATCGGAAACATATCGTACAGTAATTCATCGTTGCTTACTACTGTATTGTAGAACAACTGTACAGGACAGTGTACATATATTGTAACAGTTAGACCCGTTTGCGATTATTATACTTTTATACTTGTGTAGTTAGAAAACATCAGTGACATTTGCACAACTCGAAGCAGCAAAGATTTGGAATATAAATAATTTGAAACACATTACAGATATCATTGAAAAAATATATTTATTTTCTTGCAATAAAATCAACGGTGTGTACAGGAATGGATCATTGTTGTGCTCAGTAGAATTTTTTTAAGATTACGATTTTTTTTTTTTTTTTATTGAAACGTGAATAATCTGGACTTAAACATAAATTATGTCGAAGAGAACTAACCATCTAACTTTAACTCACATCGGCAGTCCCTGAGGGTATAACAGGGACTGTAACATCCATGATTAACATATCATAAATCGACTTCGTGGTTTATTTTTTCCAGGCTCAACACCAACACCGTGTCGCAGTGGAAGACGTCCGACGAAACTCACACAGCCGTGGTTCACTCGCTCATCGCCACAACAGTCACCACATTTATCATCCCACAGGTAGTGTCTTCTTATGAATATCCGTCTGCTACACAATAGTATTTTAATAGTACTTTATATAAATAGTTTAACCCTATGTAATATGTTAGATACGTTAAGTAAACGCAGGCTTTTCACACAGATATTATTCCATTTTTCCATTTTGTCTATTCTTAATTATGTAGTGCAGGTGTCGGCAACTTTTTTAACCATGAGGGGCATACTTTTAAATGTTCATCAAGGGCAACGTAAATGAGAAAAAAAATACTTGCAAACGAAACTACAAGTTTTTATGGAAATTGTCTAATTTCCGGGATAGTAGATATTAGGATATAACTAAAAATTGAGATAAACTATTTGCTTCCCGAAAAACATATTTTAGAACCTCATCATTTTGAAGTTCTGTGACTTTCTATTGTTATCATCATTTATGTCCAAAATATTATTGAATAAAAATAAAACACGAAAATTTAACATCTTTGAGGGGGTTAAAAAATTGCTTCGCAGGCCATTGGTTGCCGACATCTGATGTAGTGCTTAGGATCAATCGTCGCACAATTGAAACAATATTAAGAAAATAATATATGTATGTTATATTAAAATAAAATATTTAGTGGTGTATCCAGAAAGGTTAGGGACTTAAACCCCTCCAAATTAAGTATACAAATTTCAAATAACATTATTAACATCAAATACTTATGTACAAATAATGTACTATAATTATAAAAAATAATTAAAAATCAAACTCCAACCAAAAATATTCTAGATACACCACTGATAAAATTGCTTAATCTTTCATTGTTATGCCTTTAGGTGCTTTTTAGATGTACAATATTTTATATATATTTAGAGATTTAGAGGTATACAGAGGAGTAATAATAATACTCCTTTGTAGGTACTTAAATATTATAGAAATATTTTAAATGTATACATTCTATTTATTTCACTAGACATTAATAAATTAGTTAAATTATATTATAGCATACTTAGCATATCTACTACTTAGTACGAGTACATAAATAATAGTTTTAGATGTACTTTATTATTGTTATAATATTATGTTCTTTAAAACCAAAAAAACAAAAAAACACCAAATAAATATAACTTGGATTAATTCAATAATCGTATTATTACTATTTATTTATTATTGCAAGGTTTTAGGTTCACAATACAATTTCTATTTAATATCATTCTCAAAGATTTTATAATATACAGGTATATCATTATACATATAGTTACTAGACGTCGCAGTACTAATTTGCATTCAACTCAATAAAGCAGGTTTCAACAATAAAATAGAAAGTTGTTATAGAAAAATTGTTGTTCTATTGTTGAAAACAATAAAAACCTGATTTTATGCAGTTAAATGCAAACAGGTTTTTAACAATAAAATAGAAAGTATTGTTGTTTCTATTATTGAAAACAATAAAAACCTGATTTTATGCAGTTGAATGCAAACGATTACAGTGATACCTAGTAGCTGCGTCCACATAGACAACCAATTATATTATGATATGGTATACCATGAGATTTTTTTTTTGAATTTGTTATAATTATTATAACTTTCTTTTTCATTGATATTAATTTGGACATCTCTAACCTTGGATAATATCGATAATAGTCGATGGTCTTGGAAGATAAACTCAGAGAAAGATTAAAATGTAGAATAAAATAAAGAATTATTAAAGTGGTATACAGCCGATCTTCGACAATTTTTGGTTTACAACTTGATATTAAATAACGCTAAAATATAATAAAATTATTAAAAAGCGAGCCATCTTCTTTAAATTATAATAATTTATAGCCGTCCGGGGCAGTTGCCTTCGTTGGTGTATCTCTATATTACTCTAAAATCAATAGCATTAACAAGAAACACTATGATAATATATTTTTATCATAAGTGTTTTTCAATCAACTTTCATAATTTACGTTCCTGTTTTATTTGGGTCAATAAACGTATATTTTAGATTTGGTTATGATATATTTATGGACATTAAGTTTAATTTCATATAATTATATTAAATGTCTAATATATATATATATACTTAAAAATATATTATATAATATGAGTGTATGACTTATGAAGTCGTTTTTATTTATTTTGCCTATGGTTACAATTATTAGTTGTCTCTGTCTATTATATTCAAAATATCAAACACACGTGGATTATTTTCAGAAATAATTCATTTTATATTATTACAATCGATTAATAAATCATACTATTAAAGTTTCTATGATAATTTAAACGTTGAAAAAACTAACGCTAGGCACCGAATTGTAAAAACTATTCGTTAATTTTGCCACGAAGTTCATAATTACCGAACAAGCTATTTGGCCAGAAAATGGTCTTAATAAAATCATGATTAGGAGGTATAGACAGAGACAAGAAATATTATATTATGTTGACTACTCTTAATTCTTAAGATATATATTATAAAACCAAATATCTATTGTACTGTCTAAATTTATTTGTCATTATAATATGATTAATTCTGTATCTATATCAGGGGCGGTTATAAAGGGGAGATTTGCGATAGGTGGATCACCCTCCACATTTGGTCCGTATTTTAGTAAGTTAATGAATAGATAATACCGCTTTATGGTAAAGTATACAGTACGAGTAAAAGTAATAAAAATGTTTTTTCTATTACAAGCGTGTACTTCATTGGTTTAACATATTAGGGAGTGGTTACGGGCTCTTACCACTCAATTGTCCTAGGAGTTTTTGTGTATTGTATGTACATTTTATCTCCCCCCCCCCCATTATTCTTCAGTTATAACCGCTACTGATTTATATAATTAATAACTATTATTGTAATATTATGATATATTTATCCATTTATAGAATAAACTTATATTTAACACAAGACGAGTACAGTTTTTCAAATATTATACCATTTATACCTACCTTCTGCATTTTAATTTATCTAATCTAATGGTTGACAGAGTGCATATAAAAAATTGTACATTACAGTATACTTATACAAATGATGAACTATGAAGGGTGTATGTTATACAACATTATACGAGTATACTGTAATAATTGTAGGCACATTATGCAATTTTCTGGATATAGCTTGGATCTTTAAAGACCAAACATAACGGAATATTATCGTAATAACTGTTATAGTTTTGTACTACTTACCGTTTAAACAATGTTATTTATTTTTAGCGTTCAGATCAGGATTTAATACTGTAGGTATTCTCACTGTTTTTATTAATTGTGTATAAACATAATTTTTTTTTTAAACTAACATAGATACTCCTATATTTATAAATATAATTAAAATGCTCTCACCACTTTAACGAGAAACGTTATATTTAAAAAGAACATGCTTTATTGTAGATGTATGCAATAGAAATAGCGTATAACGATAGCAATTCATGAGCATTAGCTTACGGTCTGTGGATTAAGCCATAGTTAGATCTATGATCACAATCTACGATCACAATATATGATATTAGTTATAATAGATTTGTATTTTTTAGTTAAATTTGCTAAGTTGAATATACGGACTAGATGTGTAATACTGTAGTGTATAGTAAGTAGTAAGTATTAGTGTTACTCTAAGTTTCCAAGTAACAAGAGTTATGATTTTTCAGTTTGGCACATCGAAGAAAAATTATTATGGATTCAATAATAATAACGAGCAACACTCATAGGGGGTATGAATGTATGACATTGTTAAAATTAAAATCAATGTGCCTATATCCATTGCACAAAAAATTAATAAAATCGAAATCGGTTTTATTCATTAGCAGTTTCAAAATTATAAACGTGTATCCCACCGGGATTTAAGTACACTGATATCTCCCGTGTTAATATAAATAGATAATCATATTCTGTTTGTTTTTAATGAAAATCCCTGGGATAAAGACATTTTGTTGACAATAGTTTGGTATACCTACATAAATGTTTTATGAAAAAAATGAAAAACGAACCGATTATTTCATAATTCTTGTGAAATTCGAAAATAGCCTTTTTATAGCAATTATTTTATAGTAAATTTATATAAATTTCAGTTTTCATTAAATTCATCATTTTTAATAATTTTTGTTAGTTTACAAAAAAAAAAAATAGTGTAAATTATTATCATTTCTCTTTTTTTTTGTTTTTTCTATAACTTGCTGATAATATTATTATTATTTAAAATGATCTAAATAGTAAACTATTTTCTTGTAAACTACAAAAATTATTAACTATCAGAAACTTAATAAAAATTAAAAGTTGAACCATCAAAATGTTCATAAAAATAAGCCTTATAATATCTTTGAGTTTTGCTAAAATTATAAAATAAAACATTTTTACCTATTTACAAATTAAACTAATGCCAACAAAATAATTTTAGCCCAGTGAGTCTTATCAAAAATATAGAATTTGTCCATTAAAATGGGAGATATCGATTTATGTCAATCCCGGTGGTACACATGTATAGGTTATAATATAAGTACGACAAAAGTGAAGTCATTGATAGTTGTATATTTTCAGAAACAAACTGTGAGAGAACATTGGATGAAAACATTAATTTTTCCCCGTGTAGATGATTATTAAAGTTAATTTTTTCGCAATTTTATTCTAATCATACACATTCAACTATTTTGGTGTTAATAATAATACAGAAGCCAAATCGAGTTAGGTAATTTTTCATTGCGATGAAGTTCAAGACCCTATATACATACATACGTACATACATAAACACTAAACATAGCTACATTCGCTATCTTGCGATTTGGGTGAGGGCTAAAGGTTTTTCTGGCGCAAAATAACCACCGTTGATCTCTCGATGGCCTGTCGACTGACACTTTAACACTATGACAAAACGTACGCGAGTCCATTACGGCACACTGATGACGGCTCGTCGCATGCAGTGGCTGTATAATGTGCCCGGTTGAGTAACATTGTTCAAAATCATTTAGTTTGGTTTAGCATTTACCTATACGTATATAACGGTTTATATTATGCTGCCGTAATATTGTGATTGTCATTGAGAGCAGGTGATAATGTTATTTTTCGACGATATTCGGAGAATAACGGTTAAAATTTAATAATATTGAAAAATCATTATTATAATAATTGATGAACGATCATTTCCGATTGTTTAACGTACTTCCAGTGTTTCCACTATACTATTACGTAAATGCGTCGATTGCAATATACGCTTTAATAGTTAAGTGGAGAGTGTGCTATATGTTTGTAGTTTTTAGTCTCAGAAAAATGTGTTGTCCGAAGACAGCCCTTTCAAACGCAAAACAAATGAGATCAAACGTTTTTAATTCTAAGTCGGAATGACGCTGCACAAAGTTTTTATAAGTAAAGGTACCTACATATATAAATTGTTCGTTCTGTGAGCTATTATAATATGTCATGTAAGTAAATAAATTCAAAATAACTTTATACAAATATTTTTTTTCCAGACTTTAACAATATTGCAAAAATGTAGTATTCTTGAGTGTTATAGTAAGTAGATAAAAAAAAAAATTGTGTTTTGTATTTTGTCCAAAACATTCGATACCAACAGACAATGCTTAGGAAATAGCGAACATAATATGGACAATAAACGTGATTAGTATTTTATAGTATCGACTTATATACTTTGATATATTTCTATGTTGTACAGAGGCGGATCTTAGATTTTTTACGCCCGGGGAAAATATTAAAATTACGCCCAATCATAGACCAAGACTGAAAATATATCATTCCCTTCAATTGTTTTCTAATAAATGGAACTAAAATTACAAACA
>JAIPRK010001242.1:0-81980 GCA_025469195.1 Chaitophorus viminalis
GTGCTAAGCACTCCCAAGCCCCCCCCCCCCTAGTTGCGCCCATGATTAAGGGGGCGTAAGATTTTTGAAAATTTACAAGAGGTGCATGGAATAAATTAGGTTGGGAACCACTGACATATGGTATTGTAAAAGTCGTATAATATTATATTTTTATAGTTTTTAAGTGTATGCTATATTATGTATTATAAAATACTGCATTTCACCATATTACATTTAGAGGTTTTAATTTATTTTCAAGTACAATTTAAATGCACGTATAACCACATGGTGTGTATATACATATTATATGAATTGGTATAAAAATATTCATACAATTTCATTATAACATGTTATTTTCATATTATGTTTTTCGTCAGATATATGTATATGTATATGTAATATTTGTGTATAAATATATACATATATCCATATGCACATATACACGCGTGTAGCCTGGGTGAAAAATCTAGTAGTATGTTGATATTTTTTTCTATCCCTCAAAACCGTTAGGTTAATATTATTTTTCAAATAACTTTCTATAAGTACACATCCTGAGATGCAATCTTGTTGATCCAATTTTAGTGACTGTATCTTCAATTTATATCCGAACATGCACAGTAAACAGGCATCGTATTATCATTTTAAATAAGAACACATTCCAGATTACCATAATTGAAACAAAAATAACAACTCTAGATGTTTAAACAGATAAATATACAATTTGAAATTTTATTGAAGTGATTTCTACTGCATATGTGATTATATTTTTTATTTCGCCGTAGATTCTAACAAGTTTCGATAAGATATAAGAATATTACTGTCGACAGATTTGCAATTGCAGAATGCCAAATTGATTTTGTTCTAATATAATTAAAAAAAAAAAAAAAAAAAATTATAAAACCTATATGATTAATGATTCACTATAACATATAGTGACTATATTATGTATTGTAAAACCGTAGAAAGAGACTATAATATATAGTATTCACACTGTGTGTAGGACGTAGACACGTATAAAATAACATGCGATACTATGCTGATTATATTTCAAATTAATTGAAAGGATGTCAATTATTTTTCGAAGTGTAAAAAGTAATTTTCACAATGACTGCCGTGTATTGTATCAATTTATTTAAAAGACAAATATTGCAAGTGAAATAAGATCACGTCGTACGTATATTGTGGTATAATATATATATATATATATATATACTGTACTCCGATACTTGTAACACGTATGTATTTTACAAAAATGTAATCGTATTATATAATATTTTAATGGTGGTAACTGCATGCTGGTATAGTTTTCTAGAAAATAAGTGTCACTGTTTACGCTTATTCAAATATGCGTATAATCTACAAGACGTGTATTAAATAATGCGAATACGTCTAAACAAATGAATTCCATCGACTTTTATGTATTATTATTATACACACCACGGTCAACCCGCGTTATACGCCATTATATACCTACTAGATATACGAATGTATTATTATTATAATATAACGCCGGTGCACAGGTTGTCCAATGGATTAGTGGAACTCGACTGTTATATATTATATAATATACAATACGCGACGGCCCGTAATGGTCATCATTATCATATCAGGTGTGCGGCGCGTGGTGTATAACCCTTGTTATAAACGGACGTCGCATTATGCACGGCGAACGCGACGAGACGACGTGACGGCTTTATTATAATATTCTCAACCCTCTATAATATATATATATATATATATATTATATGCACACGCATAACCCTTTCGTATAATAATCGCTTACATCATCGTGCCCCGGTCACTATTAAAGCACGATTAATCGTCATCGGATGACCCTATACGCAGGGAAAGGGAACAGTGTGCAACGCGACGAGGGGTCGGCCGTCGCAACAAGTGTGAGAAGATGCGCTCTCTCGGACGTCGATAAATGTGATAATATAATGATATGATTAATAATATTAATGATAATTATTGTCCACGTGCAGTCCCCAATTGGAATGTACAAATTCCAAAATTGCATTCTATCAATTATTTACAATTGTTTAGGGTGTGTTTGAAAACAAAATCGCACCAAGAGGCGGAGAGGCACGACGTCGGATGGAGTCGGAATAAAAACGATATGACATGATGATGATTATTGTGCATTGCTCAAATCTGAACCGATTGATGAAACGAAATGATACGACGTTCGAATTAGCAATTCACAGCTGCATGAATAAGATACATCCCGTTGCATTATAGGTGATTTGCAGCAATTCGCGACGGTTGAATAACGTTTTTAAACAAAACCTACTTGCGCATATAAGTGCTTATAAACGCGTTTTTGAGTGATGTTTCTTCGGCTATACGGCGACATGGACTCGAATTCCTGCGAGGTAGAAAAAATAAATGACGGTAAACAAAAAAGAAAACCAGCCTTGTACATGAGCGAGTATGAACGATTTGTAACGCGACGTTGTGTACATTATAATATATCCAATACGTTTATTAGTGCTGCGCGCTACCCGAATCCCTGTCATCTATTTTTCGGTCCCGTATTTTCCCAGAAGCATTGAAAATTACGTTTCGACCGTCGTTGACGGTAGGAAAGATGTCCGTCGCCTTTCGCGCGCATAAAGAAAAAAACGCATTAATAACCTACCCGTGGGGTGTGTGAGTGTGCAGTGTGTATGTGTGAGAGAGAATGTGGGAGTGTGTGTGTATATGTGTAATGGAATATATATGCAGGTCGTCGTCCGGGGCCATTTGTTAGCGAAGGGCGGTCGGGGTGGACGCGGGAGCTCGTGTGACCACGGAGATACATTTAAGCAGACGCATTACGAAGACAGTGGAAATTTATCTTGCCTGCCGGGTCGGGAAAAAACGATGGCTAAGATGGAAACAGCAACGGAGTGGACGGGGAGGGAGGGGTGGTCCAAGACGTTGCCGGTAGGGATGGAGGAAGGCGAACGAACGTATATGCAAAAGGGCTCCCGGTTTAAGTGAGAATACTAAAGAGGCGCCCCGGGGACCAGATAAGCAAACGATATTGTATCAAATAAAAAAAAAAAGAAGAAAGAAAAGAAGGGAAAATACTCTCCCTCTCTCACTATCTCTCTCTCTGTTACTCCCACCGCTTTCCGTGTCCTCGGTACAGCACTGTATCCTGGATTAGTTTTGGTCCGCCATCATCCATCTATATGTATATGTGCCACTGTCCTAGAGATGAATAGTGGTGTCCTGACGTCATTACAATGCTACACTGTCGTCCCTTTAAAATGTCATTTCAGTGTAAGCCTTTCAGACCCACACCCGACCACGGTCGGGGGCGCGCGCGCGCGCACACACATACACACACACACACACACACACGACCATCGACACTATACTGGTGCTGCACCACCACCACCACCACCACCACTACCCGGTCACGTGCTCTTTTCCTCACAGCCGTCCTCAAATGTATTTTTCCTTATTCTCTATCTTTTTTTTGTACCCTTACATGATCATATATATTACACACACATATATATATAACCACCCTGAAAAAATAACCCTCATTATTACGTAATATCGTTATTATAAAGACCATAAATCAATCATGAGCTTTACCGTTTAAACGGCGGTGGCCTGCGGTGGAAGCTAGCACAACAAAGCCATCTCGTCCTCTGCTACGCCCCCACATCCCACCCGTCCTGTTTTTAGAATTTTACACGGTTCGGTTGAATAGAAATCAATGCTTATATTATAGGCAAACATTATTATGTATCATCCGAGCCCCCACGGAAGTCGAAAATTGTGAACGTTGTCCACGCACACTTAATCGGTCAGTTCTTGGCCCGAATTATACCTTTAAAGCACCGACACCTACGTGCTATATGTTCATGCCACGCAGTCATTGTTGGCCGTGCTACGTTATGATTGCACGACATGGAATAAATGAAAATCGAATTAATTATACGAAAGTAAGCACGAGGGTCGGAAGTAAAGGGCGCGGATAAGAGTCAAAATGTGCATTATAAAACGTGTTAATGGGTTCTTTGTCTTAAAGTGTGTTCGAGTGTTAACGAAACAAATAAATAAACGAATTATACAATAAAAGTGGTGAAAATGATGTAATAGAAGATAACAAAAACGACATAAAACTAGAGGTTTAATGAATATAAAGTGTAAAAAGGTGGGGTTCGAAGAATATTAATGAGAGATTTTATGATACAGAAAAGAATTTTGTACGAGAAATGGTTTAAAGGAGCAGTAAGGAAAATGAAGTTAAAAAAAAAAGTTTTAGGGTCGGGCAAAGATATCGAATGAGATTTATAATATTATATTAATGATAAAATTACATTAAAAAAAAAACTTTACATAAGCGTTGGTAATATACGTTTGTAAACAAATAGGAAATAATGTCATTATACTTTATGCATTTATATATTATCTAAATCAATTTTATTTTTCAAATAAATGTACTTTACGTTTTCCTACGCTGAAAATGATTGTCGAATCAATAGGAATATGTTTTGTTGCGGTTCATCTGAAAAGTTCAATCTTGTTAGGTATTTTTGAGTAAATTTTATCGTACATTCAAGTAAAATCAGTTAAAATGTAAATCGACAACGAACGTAATAGATTATGTGATAAGAGTTGCTGCGATCGGGCCACATATAGATTGTATGCGCACGAGTTGTAGGTTGGTGTGGATTGCAATATCGTGAAAGGTAATGTTTATGTAAAAGATCACACAGAAGTACAGCATGGCAACGAAATAATATTGATTTATGAACGACTGACCACGTATATCATAACTTAACAGGGTCCAAGACAATCAACATCAAACTATTTTTAATCCGACATAGAAAAACTAAACAAATCCGATAAAATATATTGATCTTATTAATTCTTCTTCGTAAAAGTTCAGAATATATATCTATTCTAATCATTGTTATCCATCAACTTTCATAGTATGAACAAAAATTATTACAGAAAATTACTACGAAGTCGCATAAATGGTATTAAAATATTATATCGTAGATATATTACTTGAAAAAATAAAATATACATTAAAATCTTTTTCCACCCGATCGATATACGCAAACCGCATAAATCAGGGGTTCCCAGACTTTTTATCATCGAGTACCACCAAACACTGTTATAATTAATACGTGTACCACCTCAATACTAAAACTAAATTAGGAGTCTAAATTTTTTTAGCGTATATTTTTATAATCCATTCATTTCTTTATATTTTTATTATTTGATAATTTATTATTTGACATATTTATTATTTGAAGTAAAAAATCTTAATATTTAGTTAAATCTAAATATTTAAATTTTAAATTACAATTTTCCAATTAATAAAAAAAAAAAATAATAATAAAATAAAATAAATAAAATTAATGTGATATTTGTTGTTGTTGCTATGATTAAAAACCCCATGTCATCGACATTAAATATTATTTTGATAAAATAACAATTTTATATAATTAGCTAATATCAAATAAATTAAACTAAATTAAATAATATTGAATGCAAATAGTTATAAACAATTTCTTCGTGTATCACCATCGAGCCTTCCGCGTACCACGGGTTGAGAACCTCTGGCATAGATCAATGTGTGTGCGATCGGTGGTGCAGGGTAAAAACTACCAGTGCCTTTAAATAATAAAGGCCATCACCTGTATTATTATTATGTGTTCTATTAAATTAATATACCCAACCGTGACCGAATAATGATATCGTCGTCGCCACCATGGTGGCAGTTGATATTATTATTATTATTAATTGTCAGTGATGGAAAACCGCGTGTGGCAGTTGGCTCGCGAAAGTTCGTTTATTACGCCAAGAGAGTTGTGCAAACTGCAAACGAACGGTGAGAGTATACGGGGACTGTGCATTACGTATATAATATATTATTATTATACATAACACAGGTTCTGGCAGGGCGACGAAATATTATTATAATCGTCGGGCGTGCAGATCGCCACGCGAATAATGTTCATTTTCGCCGAGGTCGTTAAAATTCCCATCGCGGACCCGTCGCATTACGAGTGGGCACGGATCGCGGGTCGGTCGGTCGGGACAATGTGCCGACGACGGACGAAATGTAATGATTGCGCCCACAGCCTCCGGGACCCGATGCGCGCGTACACACACATATTATGTATATATTTTACACAATATATATATATATATATATATATTATGTATATGCGTAATATACTGTAAAGCCGGTGTGTAGGCTGTACACTGAACTCGTGAAAGGGGGAGGGGGGTGGAAAGGGAGAGACGTGCGTTATTCGGTCATCATAATTACTATTATTATTATTATTATTCTAATAATCGTCATTGTCGCCGCCGCCGTCCGTCACGTGTGTATATAGTATATTTATATATATATATATATATACGTACATGAATATATCGGTATTATACCCCGCCGTGTTCGGCGCGTTGAAAATGTCGTGCAATGGGTTTAAATGAAAAGCCAGACGGGGTTGCTGTTGGCGTAGGGGTATAGTGTAATGACCGCGTCGGAGGCGGCGGGGCAGGAAAATTCGCTCGGACAAAAAATGACAATGGCCTAAAACGCGTCGCACGGCCACGGTAGACGGTTAAACGGTCGGACACGCGTATTAGCCAATTGTTTACCGCGTACGCGATGTACTTACATATAGGGTGTGTAGGGTGTAGGTGTAGAGCACAGGTATTCCTAACCTTTTCTACTTAATGGTGCACTTGATTGTTTTAAAAATTTTCGCGGCACACTTAAATTAATACGGTAAACAGTAATACATAATATACATAATGTCATATTTTTATATTATAGTGTAATGTTCTTATGAAACGTTAAAAATCAAATGTGATATTTTAAACTGATTTTTTTTTTACATAATTACTCTGCTCGGGGTGAGACAGTTGAAACAGTAATACATAAATTAAGTTCGATATTTTTCAAACAATTTTTACAGTGTGTTTTTTGTTTTTATATCGTTCGGAACAGAAAATGCCTGTTGGCAAAGATATGGTATGGAGATTGGTAACAACAATAATATCATCGCTATTTGAGAAATTGAAAAAGCTGGATATTCTAAACCTAAGCTTAACCAGAAGGAATCTATATATACTTTTTCTGACTGTTGAACAATATTCCTACTGGAACACATATCGATGAATTCATTATTTTCGTCATTAGTAAGAATAAGTTCATTCACTTTGTCTGTAAAAGTGTAAAATAAAATGGCAATACAATCCAATCTGCAGATGTTGTCGACGATGGAAAATAGTGTTTGATTTTTTTTCAAATCATAGAAGGTGTTCAATTAAAAGTTTTTAATGTTCTTTAATATTGAATTATTCCATCGCTAATTTTAAAAATGTGGGAAAATTTGAAATGTCACCATTAATTGTTGAAGATTTCCAATATACAATTTTGTTTTTAAACCCTCTGATTCCATTCGTCGAAGAAATTGTTGTTTTCTGAGATTCTTACATTGACGTATGAAGTTCCTAAGTATGCTAAAGTATTACACTAGTTTTTATCTCGAACAAATTCTTTGAATACTGGGAAATTTTCTTGTTCAAAAAAAAAATTTTAATTTTTCTTTCAATTCAATAATTCGATTAAATACAACCTACCTCGTGATAACCACCTAACTTCTGAGCGTAAAAGTAAATAATATACAATAAATATAATTTTGATTTTTATATTTAGTACACATACTAAGACAAAAATTACACTGCGCACCCAAATAATTTCGCGGCTCATTTTTGCGTTGGGAATCTCTGCAGGTGTAAGGCGTGTACGTGCAGGACGTGTATATACTCGTCTCGCATTTAACTCTTTTTCTTTCCCCGGCGGTGTTTTTATTGCACGAGCGTTTTTACGAACGATTGACCGGTGTGATGGTTCCGCGCCGAAAGGGTAATATTATTGTAGCATGCGGTTAAAATATTTCAGGTGCTTCTCGCGGACATATCTCGTAGGCAATTTTGCCCGAAAGAGTCGTGTTGCAGTTGTATTGTACTATAGTATTGTACTATTATTCCGATTCAACGTTTAGAGTATACATGGGAGCAGTCTGCTTTTCAAACGTATTCCGTATTATGTGATTTCTTCTCGGATGAACGTAACATTGTTAATCCATGACATATGTTTACCATTAGTATCGTTGAAATAATAGAGAACTATTTGTACATAAAACTGTACACTAACATAAAACCCTCTACCCTCCCTCTAAATATACAAATTTTCTCACTATCACCAATAAATGGGGGTGCTGAAGTTATGTACTGATCATAAATACAAAACTACGCCCTTGTCGAGCTTTACCGGACCCGTTGGTTTGATTTTAACAAATTTATCGGTGTATTTAATATGAATGATGAACATACTCTAAACTTTAATTAGAATAAATGAAACTTAACATAAAAATGTAGTGTTTTTTTATTGATATTAATAGCTTTTAATTGTATTAAATATTATTGATTTAAGTTATCTATTTAAAAATGTTATTTAGATGACAAAAATTATTTTATTATTGCTACCTATTTTTAAACAAGTAAATTTAATATTTTTAAAAACTTAGAAGTTGAAGAATTATATAAATTCAATTGAAATTATATTATATATAGTTGATATTCAACATTTAATCATTTCAAAATCAGAAAGAAAAAAAATATATTTGAAAAGGATCCTAAATTGAGTTTTCTTACAGTATGCGTATTACATACATTTTTAATTTTCGTATACTTGAGAATAGTATATTATAATATAAAAGTTAATCTTATAACGGTGAGTATAATAATTGTTATTTACTATTATAATAGTAACGAAAAATATTTAAATTATTATCCTACAGCAAATACTATATCATTAGCATACACTATTATCATAACGTATATTATATTTGCATTTCCTTTTACCAACAATGTCCACAGGACGAAATTACTTTTAAGAAGTTGAATTATAAACATGGTATATTTATTATTATTATTATTATTTTGAAAGGAAAATATTTTAATGCTTAACAAAAGAAAAAAATACGATTGTGTGTTGAATGCATTCGAAACGCGTAAATACAAAGACAAACCATCACCACATTACGGTCAGCCAAAATGTTGCTGCCAACAAAACTACAAATCCCCTGGGCTAGCCCATAAACAGCTGAAGTAATGTTTTTTAAATGTTTAGTTGGTTGTCGTCCGGTCGGGTGCAAAAAAAGAAAAGTCATTTTTTTTCCTGTTTGCATATTTGGTTTTTGTGCGGCATAACTTCGATTCCATTGTTATTTATATTTTACCAAGTTAACTAAAGAAGCCACGAGACCGAAGTTTTTACACAGATTTATAGTCGATTTTTTTTTCATCGAAATAAATACATTTAACTCGTTTTTATATCCACTCTCGTATGACTTTTAAATCGGATGTTAAATGCTATATATATACGTATGTGTATATAGTGTATGTGATTGTAGTGATAAAATGGAGTATTGTTGTTATACAGTTTTTGCAATCCTCTAAATGGAAAAGAATTATTTAATTCCATTGTTTTATTTATGTAAATAATTACAAGTGTTATTTAGTGTTTTAAATGAAAAATTATAAAACTATTAATCTGGTTAATAAAAAATAACTATATGATTAAAAAACCGTTACTTTAGATTGCAGTTTTAAATCGTGCCTATGTATTAATATAAACATTGCGAAATACTGTTTGCAAGAACTAGCATACTAATAATAAATAACGGATAAATAATCATAATATGGTTTATATTATACCGTCATAAAGACATTTTGATTGTCCGATATTTATGCTTTTACAGCATGTAATAAAATTACGCATGGATTATCAGTATAAATTATACGGTTCTCGACTTAATCCAAATTTGTTTTTTTGAGAAAAAATTTATTGTTATCTAAATTTGTTAATTATATATTATCATTTTTTGTTTATGGTTTAAACTACTGCGCATTAAAAAAAAATTCAATAACAAACATACATTGACGTTAAAGTAATTTAAAAGGTCCAAACAATTATTACGTTAAATTATATATGATGTTATATTTTTTAACAACTACCTAAAGAACAAGTTTTGAAAAATGCCAATATCAGACCAAAAATTGTATAGTGTATACCACATATAATTAAAATCGAACTTCTCTCGAAATTGAACTTATTGAACGGAAAACAAATCAATTTTACTTCATAGTATATGAATAATGTACAGCATTATTGAGCATATTATTATTATATTAGTGATGGACGTAGCAGAATAGATCAACGGAACCGATTGAGTATAGAAACACACGTTGGGCGCGATTGAGTGAAATATGTGCGTCGTCGCAGGTGCGTATAATACATATATATATATATATATATATATATGTGTGTGTGTTATCCGCAAAGATTCGTGTGACCGTTTAGTGATGATATTATTACTATTATTATTATTATTATTATTATTATCATCATTATAATCATCTGCAGTCGTTAGCCTCGAGGAGTTTCCGGTCTGTTCAACAGCTCGCGTGGAGTCATACGCACCCGGTTCTATTGCTATAGCATAACTGCAGTATTATAATATATAGTAGTGATAGAGTACAGAAGAATGACATATTATATACATTTATAGTCGCGATGTGTGTGTATGTGTATGTATACGCGGACACGTGCACGCACACACACACTTGTATGCGTAGATATATTATTATACGGTGGGCGGATGAAAATAATTTGTATTTTTCCACCGTGTGACGACAGCAGCAGCAATACCTATCCGCCGAACGGGCGACGATGTTTATCTCTCTGTCTTTGTTTCTCTCTCTCTCTCTCTCTCTTCTCTCTCACTCACTCACTCTGTCTCTCGCATAAACATATATAATATACATATGAATATAGTGTTCTTTTTCACTCTTTCTTTACCGTACATTATATTATACATATCGTGTTTGCGCGCGTACAGTATGTGTGTGTGTGTGTGTGTGTGTCACTTGTCACCACGGCCAACATCAGAACCGGAACCCAAGCCCCTTGTTTAATTGGCGGCTGTTCCTTTGTTTGTAATTCTAGTTTTTTATTTAGTTTTTAATTTTTTTTTTCTCTCTATCCGTGTAATTTATATGGCACACCCCGTCACAGACCCAGCCCGTCACTCTTGGATAAACATTAAAACGTTTAAATGCTCATTGTTAAACACTATTTTTGTTTTGTTTTGTTTTGTTTTTTTTTTTTCGCTCCGAATAGTTAGTTAATATATATGTACGTATATAGGTGTACGTGGTTATGGGGGGGGGGGAAATACATTATAAAATATTCAGATGCGTGTGGTGTGCATGTTCGCTTATATTACGTGTACATGTTTACCATATATGTATATACAAGAGGATACTCGCGCGCGCGAGCGCACTTTTCCATGTAATATATAAATTAACCATTATTATTATGCGCGTGTGAGTGTTGAAAAACTCGCGAGCGCGCGCGCGTACGCTCACAAAACGATAACGTGGCCGACGACGCGACGTTGGAAAACCTATATAACAGCGTATTATGTTATAATGTTACGTTCGTACGAAAAACCGAGCACGGAAATGAGATAAAAACCTTTGACCGAATGTTTTCCGAGGGCGAAACGCTGGCGCACGCGTTTCATTAAAAAATTCCCTTCCGTTCCGTCGGGTTTATGTACATGGTGAATTATCGACACATTGGAAAATGTTCCGCTATATGCACGCGTTCTGCCATTGTTCTGCGAAAAGTGCATTTTTCGTCTTGGAATTTCTGTAACGTCTTATACGGATCCCGCGAGCTCGTTTTTGCTTGTCTTTTTTGATGCGGATAAGCGCATGTGTCCTTGATGGGTCTGACACCCGCAAACACATTCGATTAGGAAAAGGAATAATATACGCATCGCTCTGCCGACAAAAATAAAAAACAAAATTAATAATATAATATTGTCTTTTTATGGAAATGAACTTATTATTATTAGTATTATTATTATTAAGGATTCATATTGGATCCGTACTATGATAATAATTAAATCGGTGTAACATTCAATCGGAATAGATCTTTACACGGTGTAATGCATACCGTTATCTACATAGTATATAATACAAATATAACTATATAAGCTTTTCAATATGTGTTTAAGATGTAAATTGATATGAATTTTAAAGTTACAAGTATGTATGTATATATATTATATGTATTTTATAGATATTAGATATCATAGGAATTTAATGTGTTCATGACGCTATATCGACATTTTTAAAAAAGATATAAGTTATCTAGACACTATGTATGAAATTCGGAGGAATTTATGAATACACAACGAGAGAATCTTTATAGAAGATCGATGCTAAAATTTAAAATAAACTTTTTCTCATCATTATAATGATCGTTTTAATATCCTTTAATTTATTTTTCTTTAGATTATATCTTTATTCTCATTATTATAATTATCACACTTTGGAATAAACTATTATTATTGGCCATATTTTATTAATTTTACATTATGTAATCAACAAAATCTTCTTTACGATGTATTATAATTTATAACTGTTGAACTGTAATGGTTATAGGCAAAAGCTCTGTAAAATAAAATAAAAGATTTAATTTTCTCTAAAGCACATAATATAATATCATTAATTATAGCCATTATAGGTAATAATTATACCATTTTACCTATGTATTTTGTGATGCATCATTCTTTAAGAAAGCATATATTGAATGCAATTTAAAAATATTAACAAAAATTTTCATTCACTAAAAGACTTTGTATAAATATATATGATATGAATAACGTCCATCGTTTTTAATTAAATCAGAATATTAAATAAAATGTTGACTCATACATTATAAAACGAATTTTAAACTAAATACACACCGAGAGTATGAAATGTTTTCAATTGTTGACTTTCAGTACTACTATAATCAAGGATAATAAATTAATTAATAGGACATGCCCACACTAATCTCATGTGAAGCGACTTCCCACGGAATGGCGGCTAGCTGAGGCGAATCATCAATTCGTGTTTTGATAAGAACTGTTAAAAAAGAATGGAAAAATAATTTTCCATGTAAGTTTTGTCCACAGTGGGCAGTATTAGGAACAGATAACAAAAAAAATCATCTGGATAAAGATAAAGATAACAACACTAAATTTTATCTAGGGTACAGGTAAAAGATAAACAAATTAAATTCATCTACCGAAAAGATAACAGATAAAAATATTTTATCCAAATAAATAACAGATAATTATAGAAATTAAAATTACAACAACTAATTTAAAAAAACATAAGTACTTACCGTCATGTAAGTACATATCTATATAATATGTTTATTTTCGACTTAACTTATTATATCATGTTCTGTATCACCATTCAACAAACATTAACATTAACACATATAATAATATAAGGAACCAATAAGATCCTAGGAAGTAACAAAGTATAAATAAAAATTTGGGAAGTCACCCTGCTGTAAAGTAGTTGTCAAATAGACCAAAAACAAAATTCACTTAGTTAGACAGATATGTCAATTTGAATCATATATTATTATTTATATTAATTTCAGACGTATAGTGAATACGGAAAGAATAGACGGCTGGCTTATCTATATTTCTCAATGAATAATATTAATAATATTTTATAATAATATTCTATTCTATGGAATTTTGTTTGGGGCGGCGGTGGTTATAACTTGTCATCTGTTCTATTATTCGTATTTTAATTATAATTTAAAAATATTTATAAAATTCTGTGAAATAACCCTGGTCGCGAGTCGCGACAGTTATATACTAATATAGGCTGCTTATATATAAATTTAATTATAAATAAAATTATAAGCCAAATACAGAATATTAATTACTAATAAGTAATAAGTACTAAATAGGAATAATTTATAGTCTTTTCAGAAAAACGTCATATATTTTTAGCCCTGGATGTTATTTTACATATAAGTAGTGCCTGAGATAATGAGAATAAAAATGAAAAATTTTGGTACAGATCTATCTAATTTTCAACGAAAAATTTATCTTTTAAATTTATCTAGATAAGATAAAAGATAAAATAATAATTATCTGGATAATTTATCTAGATAAATTTATCTAGATAATTCCTAACACTGACAGTGGGTTGAATTGTATCATTGTTCATTGAGTTCATTAATTTAAAAGTAAATTATTACAGTAAAATTTAAATTTTCAAAGGAAGGAAAATATAATTATTGTCATAGAAAAAAAATCATCGCAGTTTCTTATCATTTGCGAACCAACAATATGGATTGATGATATCTTATCCGTTAATTTATTATCCGTAACTATAATCGTATAATTATTGCAATTTATATTCTATTGCGGTTCAATAAATAAACTATAATGTGTATAATATATTATAATATAATATACCGTTATCACGTTAAATTACGTCCAATCATAAAGCGACGCGCTCAGAGATCGTATTATATAATTTGAAACTTTTGTATAATATCACGTTCGTTAGTAACAATAAAACGTCGGGAATTAGGCTATTATAATGTTCGTATAGGGTCGCGTCATAATTGCTTTTTGGTGTAGTACACATGCGCGTGGTCTATAAATGAATGTGTTCACAATAAAAATCTTACGAGCTGGAAGAGTAAAAAATATGAGTTTAATAAAAAATAAAACGCTGCCGCTGTGTCTAATTTTTTTTTAAATAGATTAAAATCGCACTGAAATTTAACGAACCGCTACGGTCGGAATACTTGAAAGAAGCACGAGACAAGCCCGAAAAACAAATATCGTGGGAATATTGTATTTTTTAATACGTGATGAGCTTGTTAACGTTTTAATTTTTCAACAACTCTGTTGTTGTTTTCTTCTCTTTATTATTATAATTTTTTTAATCCTCGTAAATGAAATTACTATACATAATATTATAATACAGCACAAAAACACAAAACATAACTGCGCGGACACGCGTCTCCAAGGAATTGTTACACTACGTTGTCAAAAAGTTTTCCCAACTTGGATTAATCACAAACATTGAATTCATTTCGTCGTTATTATACGTGTGTGTGTGTGTGTGTGTGTGTGTGCGTGTATTTTATTCTTTTTTTTTGTGCTTTTTAAAGTTCGCACGAGCACTCGAACAATAGATGAGACAAATAAGAACTGCGAATTGGTCGATCAAAAGAGAATGATAAGTCACGAAGATAAATATACGTTCAAATCGACACCGATTGGTGCGATTTCCATTGGCTATTGTTGGGTTTTTTCTCATTGTTGTACGAATACGAACTCAAATGCGAGAAAAGTGAATTGATTGCTCTAAAAATATTTAACAAAAAAGAATATCATTAATACCCAAACAAAAGTGTCCAAAGAGAATGGAGAAAAAAAAATCGTATCGTTATAAAGTGTATTATTAACATGAGGACCTATTGAAAAATATGTGTAAATTATTGAAACACAACCTTGTATTTGGCAACGGAGAACAATAACTGGGCCCGTGTATTTATTATTATTATTTTTTTTTTTTTAAAAATAAATAAATGTATATACTATACTTCGATTTTATCCGATGAAATAAAATATGTCAAAGAAAAACAATATATAAAATAATAAACAATGCATTTATATACACAACATTTCGTTACAACATTACAGTCTCATTTTTATAGAATAAGTTTTTCAAATTCAGATTCAGTACGAGTGCGTACATAATTATTGCAGGGATAAAAAAATTTAAAGTTATTCCTGGCGTTGAATTTTTTAATATTTATACACATTTTTCATTTCAAATCTGTTTATATTGTATTTTATTCTATCAACAGACCTTGACGTCAATTTATTCGTTGTTTTTAAATAGAAATTGTTTTTTTCTAATACACCATTAATATTAATGAATTTCGGTAACTGAATATAATATGTTGAATAATAATATCATAACATTCATAACGCAATTATGTAAAATGTTTGTTAAACATTTTCTTCAGCACCAATGACGAGACCACTAATTTTTGAAGAGTTTGCTCCATTGACACAATCATAATATATTAACTATACATATGTACGTTACAAAATCTGTCGAATCGATTTCTTTAATTCCTGAATAAATATTTCTTGAAAAACTTATGCATTCACTTTTTGGTTGACGATTGTATCTCTCTATATATATACACACTATATAGATTTTATATGTCAACTGTCAACACAAAATTATCCGTTTTTGATTAGGTTATACATATTTATGGATGTCATTTTCGTTCTACGATTCATCATCATAAGGTATTATAGTTGTTAAAATATTACTTTCGTGATCTGTAAACAAGATCCCGTATGTCTGTTCATTTTGATGAGGAAAAAATATCCGGTGTTAGATAATATTGTTATAACATCGTTATTGATTATTTTTATTTTTCGTTTTAATTTACGGCTGATAATGTGACACAAATAATGGTATACTATTATACAAAGATTTTTTTTCCAAATGGTCAAGACGGTCTATGTCACTCGGAGAAAGTTCGATTATTTGTAAAATAGTCGACGACTACTAAAATCAGTCGCCATTGCGAAAGTTTATGCTTGCCGCAAGTGTGCGATAATACCTTAATTTCCTTGTGGACTATCCGCTGCAGATTCGTCAAGTCCTCGTCATACTACATTTATACATAATATGTATAATATTATAAAATAATATCATATACCTTTTAACTATATGCGGTTGTTTGTATTTTATTATTAACAATTACCGCTATAATATTCATTTTCTTTTTCCTCTATTATTATATTGTAAATAATTATTATTTTAATCTTAGTTTACTTATAAATGTGTATATTATGTTAAATGTTTATAAACATTTTTGTTCACTATTTTAAGAACTCATCATCTTAGCATTAGCTTAAAGAAGGTAATATGCAGACTATTAATTATTATTGTATCAAATATTATTATAATGTAATGATTGTTTGTTTGCAAAATCGATAAATCAACGTGTAAGCATCACAAGATGACGTATCTTTCAGCCGGTGCCATTATTCATCGCGAATACGTTCGCTCTGTTTGTGCAATACGTATAATGATGGAATGTGGGTGAATATCAATGGGACGCGACCGTGCAGCTTTTCAGACGTTGAATTGGACGAGATGTTTTCTCGTGGCTCAACTCGACCACGGACGGAGAAAATGATACAAGCGTGCGCAGAATTTCGCAAGACTTCAGCTATACATAGGGCAGGAGGTACTGCGGCGCGATGACTTTGTTGCCGTATTGTTTCGTTTCACGGGTGAAAAGAAAAGAAATCTGGCACGTGGTGGTGGCGATTATCCTCCGGCAAAACGGCCAATTTTGCGCGAAATTTCCCCGCCCTTAGACCCGGGGATAAACGGCCGAACGCGCGAGGGCCGACACAAACAATAGCGTGTTTTTTTTATCTTTTTCTGCTCTCTTAATTTCCCCTACGGAAGTTTTACTTCTTTTCTCTCTCTATCCCCACACCGCGTCGAATGCTTAACGTTTTTTAAACGGTCCTATTTCCCTGTGTATTATAGTTGTATACAACTAATCTCGCCCAGACCGACCGTCCGGTTTCTTCATCCCTCCTCGGCCACGGCGTCGTCGTCATCCCTTATATAATACGCCCCAGACAAAACAACGTGACATCAGAAATCCTTAATTACTTTCGGCCGACTTCCTTAGCGGGCGCGACGTCGATATATAAATAACACGCCGAGAAAGAACCGGAATACGCGCGCATTGTTTAATTTTTATCTTGGTTCACCATTAAAACGAATGCGAACGGATAAAAAATAAAAATAAAAAAGGAAGTAAAAACACGCATAAATTTCAAACACTCATCAATATTCATTTCGTGTGAATAAGACTTGTTGTCTTATTAGATCGATTCGGGCAGTTTTTCTCTTTTTCGTCCCTTATTGTATCCCGCGGAAAAAAAAATAAAAACTTATCGTCATTAATTAATCTTCATTCGTGTCCGCAATGACTTTCGATTAGCTCGAGAAACGAACAAAACCGGATGGAAAAAATTAAGGCAATAATGGTAATAATAATAATAATAATAATAATAATAATAATGTTTTTGTACATTATATTATACCTACTCGTATTTATAATACAGGAGGTCGTTGCAGGGCGACCGCGGAGTGGATTTTGTATTTCGTGTAATCGTGTCCACCGTCGTGTGTACGCGTATACAATACATGTTGTCTCAAAACAACTATTCTGATGTAACAACGACTTGTACAAGTGTTTTATTCGCTTCACGTCTTGTATACACACTGGTGTTTTGTATACTTTCATAAAAGTAAAATAAATATTAACCAACAATAAACAGTTTAAACGATACGATGAAAATTGTACACATCTAATATTATACTTCATCCTTCGTGGGAAATTAAACTATTAATTATTTTTTCATTTATTAATTTATTTATTGATAACATTTCAAACTCAGATTTACAATGGAGATTAACAAAACAAATCTAATACATGAACCTATAAACATAGTTGACATTCGACGAAAAAATAAATAAAATGTTGACCTGAGTGAATAAATCACATAACATTGCGCAATTCTTGGAAATGTTATTAATTATTCATTTTTATATGCTTCACTATCTCTCGTATCTGACATCAAGCCACGGCTATATTCAGGCAAAATATTGATGAAAAATGGAAAAACAAAATGGTCATTTATTTTATTCCAACATTTTTGTTGGAATTAGAATTATTATTCCTTATATCGTTTTATTGCAAAGTCAATGAATAATCATAATACACCTTATAGAGTCTTATACCTACTGTATTAACGAAATAATAAGTGAATATGATATTAATTTTCCTGAAAATTGAACCTATATAGGTAATAGGTATACATACAAACATATACAATATCATAATTTTAACGAATGTTACAAAAATATTTTATTTTCACTTTGAGAGTATACTCGGACTGAAGAGTATCTGAGACACTTTTTATCATATATATTATAATACATTTTGTAAATATCTACCAAAAATTGTACAGACGTTTATTCTTATTATTATCTACTGATGAATACATAGAATATTGATTAATTGTATTGTTATCATCGTCAATTATCCGGTTATTTTGTTGCTATATGAAGTATATTATACATCCAACACCCATAGATAATTTAATAAAAACATAACTGTAATGCCTATAATAACACTTATTACTTAATCCATACTTACATTTCTAGAAATTATATCAACGTAATATTACAACATTTGATAAATATACCAGTATTAGTATATTACTATTACCTATTTATATAAATCCACAAACATACTAATTTAAAAATTTAAAAAATAAACAATTGTTTTCCATTAAAAATCGTTATCATTTTCGAGCTTTTAAATTTCTAAAATATAAATAAAATATCTATTTTGTAACACATTTCGAAGAAAAATTATGTTTTTCTGGGAAATTCAATGTATTTATATTAAATTTTCAATAACAACAACTCTTACATTTTGACGAGCGTAGAGAGTGACAAGCGATCCTATATAAATATAAGTTCATAAAAACTTAAAATACCTCCGAATTCGGGCGCAAAAACTCTACATAAACTAATATATAATTAATATATAATTTATAGCTAGTTTGGTATTCGGGTTTCAGAAAAAATTATAAATAACAGAATAATAATATATGATAAATTAAAAATTTAGGTTTACACAAAGTAAAACAATTGCTACGAAGAAAATACTATATGCTTTCTTAAAAAAAAAAACCAATGCTACTCTGCATATTCTCGATTACGTCAATAATATGGTAATTATTTTATTACTCGATTTTTTTCATCATACATCATCGTACGCTGAAAAACACTATATTAGTACAATTCACTAATTTATAAGTCTTGATGTGAAAAAAGACTTATTTTTTTTTTATCATTTACCAGAGTATACTTCGGTAATATTCGGTGTGATGGGAGAAAATTAATACCGCGAGTCGGCTTGCATACAATCTGTAATATAAATGTTACTAATAAGAAGTTTTATGTTTGAATTCGATTTCATTCAGATGAGCCATGTATAGTTTCAGAACATCTAGATAATGTGTATATAACCGTATTGTATGTTGTATAAATATGGGAACTTGGAACGTGAACGTGTGGCCGCAGTGTATTCACGCAAAAACGTGGAACACATTAATTGTTTGCGATTGTAATACAGTCGTACATTGTTTGTATGCATACATATCTATGTATGCTATTTCGTTTAGAGTAAAAAATTCGTCGACAAAAAAACTTTTTAAACCCGCCAGTAGTGTACGCATAAAACGTATATACATACATAAATAATATATATATACAGGTTTATATATACACTATTTTGAGTCCACGCGACAATATCATAACGACCGTGGGACCAAGTCGTATTATAATAATTATAATAATATGATCACGCGAGAATGGTCGGAAAATGCAGTCATTATAAAATTGTTCATAATTGTTATAGGTACATATATATATATTATGTATATAGACCAGTGCTTCTCAACCTGGGGGCAGCGGTCACCTAGGGGACCATGGCTATATGACTGGGGGGGGCCTTGAAATATGTATTTAATTTAAAATATTTCCGATTATTTAGTTATTATATAAATATAACATAATAACGTATACATTATATATTTTAATATTTAAAATAATAAATATATTAAAATAATTAATGATTCTGATTGAGGGGGGCCTTGACAGTTTTACATTAAATTTAGGGGGCCCTATAACAAAAAAGGTTGAGAAGCATTGATATAGATGATTGTTGCAGATAACGCTGTAGCGTAAAAAGTTTTAATCATGCACGAAAGGCGCTAAAGAAACGTCGGTTCCGCGACGACGTTACCGTACATGAATAATATATTATTATTATTATTGCACGTTCACACAAACTAATTTACTTTTCACTCGTTTGCGCGTAATAATACTAATAATTATAATAATATGCGGGGCGGGCGTGATACACCGCGTACATTTATTATATTACGATGCACGTGAATACGTACATTATGTATATAGATTGTGTTCGTAATAAATTGTCGTATTATCGAACCGTTTTCATTCGGCGACGGTGACGGTGTGGAGACACTCGGTATATGGTGCGTCAGAGGAAAATCGTGACCGTGAAAGGGATTGTGCGCCGAGCAAAGGGTCAGCTAAAAAAATCCGGTATTCGATATAGTCTCTTCTCGCGTACATGTATACATACGTATACATATTATATATGTGAGTATGTGTGCAGGGGGCGTGCGTGTGCGTTGGTCGGTCGAGAAGTTTTTAATATATACGCACAAATCGGAGGGTATAAAATCGGTGCTGTGGTGGACGAAAAATCTCGAAACAATACTACGACGCGCAATATACATTATATATTGTATACGTATGCAGCAGTACGTATACAGCGGAGAAAATATGTTTTTGCAAACTTTCGGCACATCAACCTACATTTATACCATACATAATATATATAGGTAAGTAGGTAGGTATAATCGGTATACGTACAAACATTGTATTATTAACCGAGTGGACGTAATAACATAACAATATTTTATTTATTCATTTTATTTTATTTGATTGCAGAATGGGCCGTGGCCCAAGTACATATAATAATTAATAGTACAATACAATATATAAAAGTAGTAATAACATTAATATGGAAATATACTCATAAGGAAAAGGGTAAGACAGGATTACATTTGTATGATGAAATTACAATTAATAATCAAAAGAGACGACGTTCTCATTAACAATGCGCATCATCCTTTACATGAGTTGATTACAAGAATAGTTGGTAGTACAAATAGGGACGTAGAAAGGATGGGGTGAGCGAGAATGAAAGCTATAGGAACTTTAAAATTGTATTAAATATATAGTTATAATGATAAAAATGGTGATGTTGTTGTAATATGCGGTTCGTATTGTAAAACGACCGTGCTCATACTTTGTTGTTGCAATAATTGGTCGAGTGCGCTTGTGTACACATATAATACGAATTATAATTTTTTATACCGTTTATAAATAGTGTGTGTATGTGTGTGTGTGTACGTGTGAGAGTGAAAGAAACGCGCATGCATAATAATGTAGAAATTAACGACTAATATATTATATATAATGATGATGATGAAATGATTTAAACGGACGAATTAAACGGGAAAATATAACCTATACGGTCGCGCGCGCAGCGAACTTATGGTGCGTATACTCGTATACGGTACACACACGATACATAATAATGAATATATATAAAATGCACGGTGAGACTGGCGGTGGATGCGACGGTGTATATAAATGTCTTGTAACCGGATGTATCCTTTTAATGTAATCAACGGTGGCTAAACACACTCATGTTTAATCAATGAGTACACGCATGTATCTGTGTGCGTTTGTAGATGTACACAAGCGATATACGTTTATACAAATAATGTGTGTGTGTGTGTGTGTGTGTACGCCCTATACGATGCGGCAGCCGTGTATAACGGACAAACCGTGTACGTACGGTGTAATAATAATAATAAAAACACGCGCATGTATATAAAGATACGCGTAATATAACGATAATAATTGTTCGGAATTAATTTAATTGCGACCGAAATCAGACTACGCCCCGCGGGACGTCATCACAAATTAATCAATCCCTCTGCGTACATTATTTACGTACACACATACATACATACATACATACATACATACATACATACATATATATATATAATATACACCTACTATACCGTCGAGGACGAAAGAGCGCGTACACAGTCGTCTAAGACCGCGATACGTACACACAGGTGTAGTATTGTGCGCGCAACACTACGCTGCATGTGCGTTTGAACGAGATATTATATTGTCGTAGTACAGAGTGATCCTTTAACCATGCTCACCACCCCATTTTTACGCTCCAATTATAATATGAAGTTTTCCAAATTCCGATGCTGAACGGAAAACGATAATAACACTAATAACGACTATATTTTCGAAAACGTAGGTTTTTACACTTCTTAAGTCACCACCGCGGCAATACCAAATTTGATTTTTCAAATGAGAGTTATTTTTTTTTTTTATACGCCAATAATTTTTGGTTTATTTTTCTAGAATTTTGTATGTATTGGATCTTTCATGTTTTGGATCAGTACTTTTGAAATCATTCAAAATTCCACCTGCAGTATATGAAAAGTGTTAATTAATCAAAATTTTATAGTTATCTTGGCGGAAGGAATGAGAAAACAATAAGACGATAATTTATCGATATTTACTTAGATATTCAAATACTTAATTGAGATTGAGATGAGTTACAAAAAAATCTATGTATTGAAAAATATAACTTTACATAGTACGTGCTGCTATATATGTAACTAGATAATATATATTATGTACGTTAAACCATGATTGTTTAAGCAAATGCATAATTAAAACATGAAAAATGGGTGAGCTGCATCATGCTTTAAAGAATCCCCCTGTCCAACTGAAGTTAACTGTGCATTAAGCGCAGCGAACGGTTCGCGTAACTCCGTAACCTATGTTTCGTGTGCAGCGGATGACTAAAACGCACATACATAGGTTATAATATATTACGTGCACAGTGCCTGTATAACATTATATACCTGCAATGGATGCGCGCGCCCACGCGAGTTTTTCCGCTTTATTTATAAAACGTCGTGTCTAAATATTACTATCATCTTTTGTACATGTACTTTGAACGCGTTGCACATTATTAGAATACATACGCGTACCTACGTCATTTTGTTTTATTGTTTACTATTATTGTTTTTTTTTTTTTATTCGGGGGGGGGGGTGGCCGCCCGTTTAGTTGCCCGATAACAATCGTAATTTTTTGTCTGATATCGACATTGTAATACGGTAATTAATTACGCGTGGAAGAGTGTGCGCGTAATACAATATAATGTACACACACCTGTGCCTTGCCCGTACAAAATGTTGTACCGGATACATTATATAATGTGATATTTTATCGTATACGTATTTTATTATACTTATAATATTTACATAAAGTAAAACCTTCTGGGTGTACCACGCGTATATTGCACGAATATTGGTTACTGTTGTCCATCACATCTCAATCCCGTATATACCACGCATTATGCGGCTCTCTTGTAAATGTACCGATTTACTAATACCGTTTGTTCCATGTAACGCAGATATTGCGTACTGAGCCGATAGCTGCGAGATAATATCGTCGGGAAAAACGTGATACGTTATTCTCGTCACCAATTACACGTTATAAAATTTTCATCAAGTTTTCGACTTATACCTGTATCCGTAATCCGCATACCAGCGGGGCGCGGGCGTGTGTATGCAGTGCTATCCGAGGTATTGCAGTTGGGACATGTGATAGTGCGGTGTCTTTTGGATGTACAATAAAAGGTCTATACGAGATTGCGCAGTTTTTTTTTGTAAAATTTTTCATTCCTTCCCGTCCCCACCGTATCTGTTATACACGTATTATAAGAATATAAAACTTTGCGCAAAGTGTACGATAAATATTATTATACAACAGTGCATCTTATATGTGAAGCAAGTTTGCGTACCTGCATGGCTATAAGCACCCTGAACGCGGCGGTGTTATTAAAGTATATTAAATTTTTTCGCGCGCTTTTGCGCTTTAGATTCTTTTTCCAAGGTCCGCGCTCGTCGATTATGCACACATATTATTGTTATTACACCGTAAGGCAAATAATTTATACGGTTTTGCCGTTGTTTTATTATAAAAATAATAATAACTAGTGCACCATGAAATATTGTATTGATATCTCGCAATACGACTACCACGTTACTTTATTCTCTATGTAACAAACACACATATTTTTATAACTATCATCATTCGTAGTCAACTGGCAGTGTCGGGTTAATAGAGTTTACCTGATATGTTGGTCTGATAGTCTAGATGGTCATTCCGTTGTTTGTTACCAATAGAGTGATTGGTTATACACATCACGTTTATGTATAATCTACTTTATTTATTATATTAAATATTGGAAACAAAAATAGTTTAATAAATTAAATACTATCCATACAGTTTTATTAATTTTAAAACATTTACATTGTTCAATAATTTAGAGAATATTCAATAACTGGACATTTCACCCTAGTCCCTACAATTTCAGTATAAAAATGATACTAATTAATTAATTGTACGCAGAATAATCTCTTTGTAAGGTTTTTTTAACCTTTGTTAGGTGCGTCTGTTATGACAAAGGCAAGTTTTTAGTACATAGGTACAGTATAACACTAAAATATGCCTAAGATGCGAAGTTAAAGATTCAAATAAATTATACATTAATGTTCTCATCGGGCCAAATAAAAATAAACAACGTATTATGAAAACAAATTAATTTTGATTTGCAAATTTTCAATAAGTACATTAAAACTTAAATATTCCGAATTCATTCTGAGGAAAAACGGTCCCTTTGCCCCGAAGGCTCCCTTCAGTATTTCAGGAATTGGAGCCCTCTATAATGGGTTCTATATATATATATATATATATATGATATGCCCAGCGTTTAACCAGACCCTGATAACTGGCATTACTATTCGCACATATTCTGGTATCCATTTCCGAGTCTAACCGAAGAATATTGACGGTGACAAAATATTACAATCAGAACTACATTGACAGGTATAATCATGTAATAATTCGTCTGCCACGAAGAAAAGCAAAAAAAAAAAAAAACAAAAATGTTTAAAAAAATATTAATACAACAACAATAATAAATAATCGTTTACAGAAATCGTCCTTTGCTCATGCATACACACGTACGCACGCCTGCACATATATATTATAATATAGGAGATTGCACTCTCCACTTGTCATCGTTATAATAATATACTCCGTGTATGCGTATATATATATAGAAGTAGTCGGAGGCAAGTAAAAAAATAAAATAAAAACGAAAAAATCGCGTACATGAACAATATAACGTTGGTGAGTTATACTATATACTATATAATATTATATATACCTATACGTAAAAGACAAAGACAATCGAAACACCCACGTATCCAACATATTCTAATGTACCTCGGCTGCTTATACGGCATGTATGCGTTATTTTTTTTTTTTACATTATCTCTCATTTCGTTTATTATTATTATTATTATTATTTATATTATTATTATTTATTTTTTTCATTTGTACACATATATATACAAGACACGATTCCCGGGGCAACTCTGACCTTTATACGCGCATACGACTTTTTTTTGCGCCAGATCTTCATTTTACGACGACACAAGAATAAGAGATTATTGTAACACTGAATGTTATAAATATATTACAGGGATAGACATGGGCCACGATTCTCGTATAGGCTGCAGTGCGTCTGTATAAACACGACGAACGCACACACATACACACACACACATTTATTGTTTACCTTTTCTCTGTGGCGTGCAACGGGGATGTACGCACAACTTACTGTACGATGGTCGATCGATGTATACGTAAGTATAAAATAGCTTTGTATAAATTATTGCGTCTGTGCAACGAAAACGCGCAACATGAAAATCATCCGGTTAAAGCAAAAAAAAAAAAAAAAAGAGCTAAATAGATACCTAAGGGAAATAATAATAATAATAATAATAATAATAATAAATAAAAAAGTAGATGTGGATACACGATCTGGTATCTAAATCTATAAATGTACGTGTATGTACACGTATTATGGCGTATGTTGTATGACTATTGTTCACAATATTATATGCGATTCGGTGCGCAATGATGGTCGTCGAGAAATCCATTCCATTCAGTAGTTGAAGAAACATATAAATACTATTGAAATTACCGTATTAACAGTTGATGTACAAAATGTAGTCTTTTAAAAAACCAAAAATAAAAATAAATGAAAAGAGCTTAGTAGGATTTTATTTTGGTTTTAATAAATCGGTTAAATTGAATAACAACTAGAAGAATACTTAAGTATTCGAAATATTACAATGATTAAAAATATATTATTAATGTATGATTAAAATATTTAATAGGTATTTAACTAAAATCTAAAATATTAAAGTAATAGTAATTATGAAAAATAATTATAATTAAAAATGAATGGAAAAAAATTGATTTATAATTTTAAAACAAAACATAATATATATTAATTTATTATGTTACTTTAAAAACCAATTATATTTAAAACATTTCAATATTAGTAGTTTGAGAAACCGATACAATTGAAATTATTATATTTTTAGTTAATATTTAAAATTTTATTTAAAAAAAAAAAAATATTAGAAAAAAATGAAAAGGGATTCCCAGATTCCGCAGGTTATACTATACGAATATTGCCGTATAATTTACAGGAATAAATTGGTAAATAATTTTTAGATTGTACGTATTATTCAACTCATAATATTAACTAATAATAATTATTACCTCATAGTCTACAGATGTACGCTTAGGCAAACCAATGTAATACTATATAGTATATATATATATATATAATATTATATTAAATAAATTTAGGAATTTGGGGATGTGAGGACATAGTTCTTGCGCGGCACTATGAGCAATACACCGCTCCTCCCCACCGATATTTAGACTCAAGTTGCGCCAACGTGTTATAGTTGCGTCGATTGGATTTGAAACGAAACAAAGAGACACTAGACGATGATGGTGATAATAGATTAAAATCGTGTGGCAAAAAGCGTTATAATAGTAATAATAATTATATTAAAATACGATCATCGCGATCTTTCGCACTTTACTATTATCATACGAGTATACAATAAGTCGTTAAACGATAATGTTATGCACAATTATACACAGTCCTGCTGCTGGTTTGCTCTAATAATTATGTATTCGTTCGTTTACATAACATTATAATAGTATAACGCGTATGCGTACACATATAGGTGTACTACACGCTCATGATATATCATAGGCATTCTTCCGTATTAACGAACGGAATACATTATTTAAATACACGAATACATATTAACATTATTATAACACGCGTGCACATCCATAAAACGGTGTAAGTATAGTACTTGTAACGTAGATACTATCGCACGCGCGCCTCGATGCGCTTGTGTGTTCACACACGCGCGTATTGAAAATGGAGTAAAATATTTTCATCGCAATATTATTATCATAATATATTATATACTTGACGTATTCAAATGTTACGCAGTTGTAGTTGCATACGGTGGAGAATTTCATTTACACACACACACACACACACACACACACACACACGCGCGCGCGCGCGCGGTAAATAAGACAACGGGCATTTATAACTATTTTTATATAATATTTTTTTTTTGCGACCCGGTAAAGACGCATTTATATCATGCGCATAATACGAAATGCACTAGTGATGTACGCGGTAAATATTATACAGTTGGTTTTATCATAGTGCATACTCCATATAATATGTGTTATTTTGTATGCATACGTCATGTACGATAATCATCAGTGGTGTAGTCAGCGAGCCTACCCACTTTTCTCCAAAAATACTTTTACATCGTATTGAATGTTTAGAATCTTCATTCAAACTTATTTTAATTTTAATATTGCTATTTCTAAGATCAATAATGACAATTTGCAGACTAAATAATTAAACTTTTCTGTCTATGAAAGATTAATAAGCGGAAAATGAATAAACAATCCATCTGCTATAATAGACAAGTTTACATCAATGAAAAAAAGAAAATTGGAATTTTCAATTTAAAAATCCATACTATTAGTTTTAAAATCTAAAATAAATGCACATAATATGCGTATAATAAATATATAATATACGATATTCTATTACTTTTTTATTTAATAAAAATATTCATTGATAATTCTTACATCAACATGGCATACTCAGGAAAAAGTGTCTAGCTGTGCCACTGACAATAATCGTATTACATGAAAAACAAAATAATTATTTTCTCACTTAATGTGTTCAAAATTGTAATGTATAGGTAGTGGTTCTTAACCTTTTGCAGATCTCGGACCCCTGATGAAGGATTTTTAAATCGCGAGATTACCAATTTTTTCGAATGTCTTTTTTTTACAAAACATCTCATTATATTATCATACAACCAAAATTAAAATAATTATTTTTATATTACAAATTACATATTAAGTGGACACGACAAAATGCACACATTTATGATTGTTTTTATTACACTTGATTTTTCATAAAAAGTTAAAATAAATTATTTTATTTTTAATATTCTTAAAATTTTATTTTTATTCACTTAATGTGATGGTCGGTGTTGCATTTAAGACACAAATCTTTGAACAACGAGCTCAATACTGGAAAGCATAAGACCACCGCGGACCACAGGTTAGGCACCGCTGGTGCAGGTATTAGGTATTCGGTTTGTCGACGCACGCTGTCTCGCGGCCACGACCACCTATATAGCTGGGCTTGGCGAAAATAATAATTATAACAATCATGGAGATCGATAAACGACGATTCGGAAAATATCCGCGGCCATTAAATATTGTTAAAACGTACGCTGGACGTACATTTACCATTGGCGAGCACTTTCGATATGCGCGCATTTGTTTATTATTTATGCGAATTAAACGCTGTAATGTTATAATAGTATTTTGTTACATTATTATTTATGCACGTATATGTATAATAATAATAATAGTGTCGTATGCGCTCGCGCTGGAATTAAAAATCGTTAAGTACCCGTCGCTGACTACGCCTGAATAATATTATATACTTCTATGACGTATAACCACGAGAAATTCTCGAGCAAATATAATTATATGCGATAAAAACGTAACGAGTTTTTAACGTAAAACATATACTTAACGTACTCATAAAGTGCATTTGCGTATATAGTTTTATTACAAATCAAAGTCTACGGTAATAATTTTACAGAAAAAAAAAAAATTTTAAAAATACGTACCTATACGTCTAATTATACGCTATAGTTTTGGTACAGGTCGCAAGACACGAGTGCAATGATTTTTGATACCTAATTCTTTAATCATAAATTATATGTCCTTCGTCATCGTTAAAATAATTAACCAAGTACAGGAACGTAATGTACGCGTAGTATGGTTTTAAACAGACCGGCAACACTAATGAAACACAACGTGATATCTGCTACACACGATTACTTACGAATAATAATAATTAAATAATGCGTTGCGGACATAGTGCATTTTAACAACGTACGAAAACGTCGTGTGAAATTACGCAAGGCTGAGTTTGGCCAAGTCGGCACTGGTAACTATATCGAAATATTGACCTTCGAGTTTCAATCAAACATAATATAATAACTCTTAGGAACCGTGATAAACATAAGATTTTTTGCCGTTTGATATTTATATCTTATGTAATTATGTATTTTATCACGAAAAAAAAAGGCACTGATGTCGAAAAATCAGTGTGCGTTCTACCGTGTCCCAAGACACGACGCGTTCCAAGCCTATTATCTGCTCTTATATAAAATTTAATTCAATCAAATATTATTTTTAAAACAAAAAATATTATTATTATTAGTAGTAGTAGTAGTACACATTAATATATGGTTATATTATATATTTATTATTATAATTAAAAAAATGGCGTAAGAATTTTAGTGTTGAAAATTTTGTTGAATTCCCGTTAGTAAAATAAACAATGAAAACGATGATAACCATTATTGTGTTGAATTTGATTTCAGCCGAAATTTTTTTCGTCGACCTTACAACGTATATAAGACGTGCATAATGCACGCGTACGAGTAAGTTTGTTCGATTTAATATTACTTGTTGTACATGAGTGCACGTCCTCGCACTATATTCATTATGTACGACTATGTGTATAGGAGCACTTCGCATTGCAAGTTAATTAATATTAAACTAAGTCGAGTAATTGGTGGGTAGGTGGTATAATTATGAGCGGGTGAGCGCGGACATCTACGGACGAGCGCATATACGCGTGGTACAGCGTCGTAAAAAACTTGTGTCTTTTTACGGCAATCGTTTCGCGCCGCACCGGCAACCACAGTCTCTCGCGCTTCAATCAACGAAATTGATTCAGACAATTACATATTTATATATGTACGCACACCTAACGGTGGACGCTCGATGAGAGTGTACAGCACGCATTAAAACTTAGTTCGCAAAGTACAGTATAAGTTAATATGATTCGGCTGCACAAACCGTCTTTTGGCGTTATAAAATATAACTATACCAAGAGAGTGACTCGCTGCGTATATATATATATATATATATATATATATATATTGCAGAATGATAATAGTGTTTTTTTTTTTTTTTTTTGTTCGCCAATCGAATATAAACGGTAGTATAAAAGGTACGGGGAAAAGTGAAAAAATAATAAAATAAAATCTGTTTCTGGAATACACGCATCGCGTTTACTGCACGGAGCACTACGCACGGCGGCGGCGCTGAAACTCATATATTACATGTACACACGTACGCAGCGAAAGGATATTGCGCACCGGTCACGTGCGTTCATAGTAAACCCTTTTTGCCGTATTTATATACGATAAAGGGCCGTAAACTTCCGGTCAACTGCGAAAACACCAAGTTCTTGTGGTGCTGGACGAGACGACGACCGTGACCAACTACCTATATAATAATAATAATAATAATAATAATAATAATAATAATAATAATAATAATAATAATATGCGCATAGGAAGAGTATTCAACGTGAAATTTCGCCTAGGGTGCGAATCAACTCAGGTGCTAAAGAAGCATTTGCTCTAGAGAAAATTTATTATCTAAGCAAAATTTTTTCAACTATGATTGTCAAAACGTTAAAGGTTTAAAGAAAATACCAAAATATAATTGATAAATAAGCGTATTATTAAAATTATAATAATATAGACATTATTTTAATATAGTGAGTTCCACTAAACGTGATCCCTGGTTTATAAAGTCCACCGTTTATTGGAATCAAAATTATAAATATGAAACAAAAAAATATTTGCTCCAGTGCTGCAGCAATAGCCTTTAATCCGGAACTGGCCTCGCTAATCGCAAGTATGTATAGACCGCGTGTTACATGTTAACATGTTAATACATGTTAATCGTGGTCGGGTCTCTCGATAATAATATGATTACATAACATGTAAACGCGCGTATTTTCACATATAAAACAGGTGTTGAATTGGGGTAAAAAGTATAAGGACAGGTTCTAAGTATAGTTGAACAATTAGCGTTGCAATTTGGAACTTCCAAAGCACATGGATCTAAAAGTAATCGGAACAAAATAAAGGGGTACGGTATATGTATAACATGGAGAAAAATGAAGAGTAGCTCCGCCTTCCTGCGTCCTCCCTCAATTCAAACACTTGATTACATAAATGCTATACTACGGGAATTACTGCACAGTTTTACAGGGTTTTCGTCGATTTCCGTTAGCACATAATGTGACTATGAGCATAATACATAATATATATATATATATACATATGATTACCGTCGTATATTGGCGCTTATAATGTGTATGTACTTAGCTGCAGAATTCGTCCGAACGCAGAGCACATCCGTTTAATATTTAGTTATGCAATATATTATATGCAAAATAATGCATCAGCGAATTCGGTTTCACGACACTGCAGTGGTACAATATTATTGCCATCGTAACTGCAGTTGAGTGAAGATGAAAATGCGCGTACAATGTTCATAATACGGGATACGCGCTGGAGAACATTATATAATAATATACAGTATATGTATGACCGCGTTTATACATATACATTCGCAACATTAGCCATAATTATGTGACATTGCGTTTTTATGAATATAGTAAAATATTCTTATACGCGATGTTTCAAACTTTTCGTCCGGCGTGTGCAGTAATAATGTCGTCGTGTATGTTATAATAACGATATAGGTAACGCATCGCCACCGTCACCGTCGTCGTCAGTCGCGCAAAATCCTTACGTCCGATTTGCATACAGATACGTTTTCGTGCGCGGATATACGAACGTGCGTGTATACGTATTTCATATTGTTGTACGGATGATGTAGAGAGGAATAAGAGGAGAGGAATAATACGAGTCTAATAAACGTGTGAGCATAATATAAATATATATGTGTGATATTATAATATATAACATGTACCTATATTATATATACTCTCGCTCGTCGTACGTCTTGATTTGTAAGCGAAATGCATTACGATTTGCATGCACGTGCATGTATAATACACGTATACGTGTGCACGGTGGATTTGTCACAGGCAGAAAAATAACACATTGCGCAGTACAAGAAGATTTTGTCTTATCTAACGATTTCCAGTCGAGCGCGGGACTTGCGGGGTGCATAGTGGTGGGGCCGGGTACTGTGCGCTCGATAAACAGAATGCGGAACATGTTTTATCGTCTGGACGTGGTCTATTCACATTGAATTAGCCCAAAAAGCAAGGACATATTGGTTTATTTTGCGGGAGAGGCAGCAGGACGTCAGGGAAAAGGGGGATTGGGGAAGGGGGGCAGGAGAAAAGGACGAGTGGTGAAAAACGACTATATGGTGGTTGCAGCCACGGCAGCGAAACGGTCGGATGAGGAAATAAATGGGACCAGATACGGACCGGACAGCTCATGAATATGCGTGTACACGTACTTTACTGTACTTTGTCTGGTCACATGATGATGCAGTTTTATGACATTTATTTTTTATTTTTCGTTTCGTGTCTTCCGCCAAAACTAAAAAATAAACACCCCACGGCAAGAAAAAGAAAATACTATCGCAGTGAATTTCTCCTCTGCTAAATAAATACGAAAACCTGAACATAATTGTATATTGTACATGATGTTCGTTAAAAAATTGTATAATTTACTACTTGAAATCATACTAATGCAAACGTTGCGTTTTGTTGCACATTATTATTATAATATATATACATAGGTACTATCGATCCGATTAGGCAAAATAAAAACTAAACGACGGCTCTATATAAGCATTATAAACATGTTTAAATATTTGACGACGCATTATTCCAAATGAAAACTTACGATAAGCTTTTTCTCGGTAACAAAAAAAAAAAAAAAAGGTAATACGTTTTTCGTTTTTTCGTTAAAACTATTACCTTGATTGGAAGAAAAAAAAGTTACAATCCTTATTGTTTGCATACAATGCTATAAGCTTTATTTTTTAATGAGCTTTAAATATTTTAATATCGTTTGAATTGCTTTTAATGTGAATGTATATAAATGTATAAATCGTTTAAAGTATTTAAACTCCGAATGAAAAAACAACTTTTTTCACTTATTCAATTTCAATTCAGCGATTATATACAAATTGTAAAGTCGTTCAAATTAATTTTACTTAAATTTAAAGTGCCTATATTATATAGGTATATGAATGGTTGGTAATAAATGTTATAATACTATTTTTATGAAATACAAATTAATTAATTTTTTTTTTTTTTTTTGGCTTCTCAACACATTGATCAAATGCTATTATACGTCTAAATCGGCTAAGTTTAAATTTTCATCTAGGTTCGATACAATGCAAAAACATTGGTCGGTATAGATCAAATAATAATTATAATCATTCTTTATTAGTATAAAACAAATACTTTTGCGTTTATAAAGAGAGAAAAAAATGTAATTCCGTTAAACTTATTCAACTTAGCGTGTATTATATTATTAATAATAGTTGTAGATACGCACATTGTCGATTATAATTATCAATTTCACACAATGGCTATAATGTTAGTCTTAGTCTCGAACTTATATACAACGTAATACGATGCACATGGATTCGAACGCAATGCAAAACAGACATTGTCAAAGCCTCAGAGTATGTAATATTATATTGGTATATATAATGTATATGATAAAAATATTATACATATAATGGGTTACTGCGTAATTGATTTGATTTTCTCAGGCCGGTCTTTTATCCGAAAAATCTGTACGACTTTAAATTGGATCAATCGTTGAAATCGTTTCAGAACCGTATAATATTATGTTGTACTGTCTACTCCATTAGTGTATTATAGCAATAATTAATGTAATTGATATATATTGCCTAAATGAAGCACGGCGTATATACTCCGACAAAACACGGGTGCGCACAACAAGAGTGTGTTCACGGTTTTTTTTTTCTTTTAATACAGACTCGAGGGGATGCGTAAATACATAGGTATAATATGTACGGAGAACCGTCAATGAATCGCCAGCGACCAACGAGGGCTAATTCCAAGACCCGTATGACTTAAATTAAATCATGTTTTATTTTTGAAAACAATAAATGACACAACGGTGTGTGACAGTTCCGTTAATCTAATGTGTATGTAATCCGTAACAGTGACTGTGCGCACACAATGAACGAATTCGATGTGTACAGAACTTATATTTGATTATAATTGTTGATAACACGAATACGTAGAATAAAATTCCCAGTTGTTTTTTTTATTTTTTCTAACGAATAAAGCTTGTATATATATATTTACGTTATTGCCGTCAGTTACTATATGAATCATTCGCTCGGTGAAATAAAAAATAAAACATTTAAACAAAAAGAATCCGATCTCGGAGATAATATTATATTATTCGATTCTTAAAATCATGTTATTATTGTTTAGACTTTATAATGTATATAACGTAAGCATCAACAGAGTATATCATTTATATTATATTATTATTCAACTGTTTTAAAAATATTTCCTTTCGAATAAGTTTCTAAATAGAAATCTGAAATATAATATAATATTATCATTATATATTATCATATATAATGCAGAGAAGATAGATACATTGTAACACAATATGTGTTTTATACACTATAAAAATTTAAATTACCGATGGAATAACTAATTGTTATTTCAGATGGTATATAGACATTTAAATTTAAATTTCACTTTTCAAGTTTTCTCTAATAATGAAAGACGCTTATATAACACGAAAACTCTGGGTTCTGGAAATAATTATTTCGAACACAGTGTAGTATTGGAGTTTCAACAAATGAATATGATTAAAAATAATGCTATTATTACGATGATGATTTGACTTTGTGATAGTAACAAAGAAGTGAAACTAGCACTGAAGGACAAGGAAGACATATAATTACAATGTCGAATGTTATTATTACAGCAGACGAAACGCCGGATCGTCTCAGCTATATATAGTGTAATCTGTACTCGGATTATATTATAATATACGGTATACCTGCAGAGCGCAGTTGATTCACCGTCGAATATTTTATTTCCTGTGTATATATATTACTGGCATATTATAATATCGACAACATTCACGTTCAAGCCACAAAAATAACAATAATAATTTATTATGATTGGATGGTAATTATTGACGAGGGTCCAATCTATATTGACTAACAATGAAATCATATACCACGATTACACGGGTGAAGAAACAGGGGTACACTGCTAGCATCCCCTCCTACATAGGTTTTTATCACAAAATTAATCATGGAGTAACAATAAATGTATTATATAAAATATAATTATTGAATATTATAGGTACTATGTCGTTGTACCATAAAGCACTCTTATTACTAAATAAGTGGGTATATTATTTTATTTATAAAAACGATATTACCAATAGGATGATAATTAGGTATTATTTTTAGCGACCGGACAGAACGGGGTTTCTGCGATTGGACGAAATAATGGAAAACATAATAAATCATCGACTAAGGGTGGGTCGAAAGGAAACTCGTCACTCGTGAGGGGAAGGAGGGGTGTTATTTTATACACTATCACGTATAATATGATTATCATTATTATTATAACGCCATTGAGCATATACACTGCAAACACACACACACACACACACACACACACACAAATTATAATATGTATATTGTACGTACAAACGACAACCGACTACGAATTTATTGCGCCCGGAATTCCGTTTTCGAGAACACGTTCATTCCTCGCGCCGCGGCTTGTGCATATTTAAACATAACGGTCCCGCCATGGGAATTAGCGACGTTTCCCGCGCAGGATATTAAAAGCTGACCCACAGTATTCGTCCGCACGCTCGGCGGCTCCATGTCATTAAAACGAGCGAATGATTTAAATTTCGGGTCCCCGCATAAATCTTCGCGGGTTAACACTTTAAATGTATACGAATCACCATCGCCATCGTCACTCCGGTTTTGTTCGTAATAAAGACCTGTCGGACCGTACGCCGTTATTTCCGTATTTATACCGTGTTCCCTCCCGTATATACTGTGTACCCATTAACGCGCAAATAATACATATTCAACATGCATTTACATAGATGTACGCGCGTCGCAATTATATTTCATAACGTATATAATATACTACATTTATATAATATACATATAGATTATTGAAATTCCATTACATTTCATGTAAATACGTATTATGACGCCCATCGAACTGTGCGCCTACGTCATGCCGACCCACTGTATTATTACAATAATAATGATATTATGTACGATGCGTTCGAATATTTCATTTTTAAGACCGGGTGAGTCTCCACGGTCGGGTGAGGTGTACAGGGACGGTTGAATGGGTATTAGTGTATAAGTGTATTAGCTGTATTAGTGTCTTTTAAACTTAAAACCGACGTGTACCATTGATTTCGAAAAAAACGATTTTGATTGAAAGAGTTCGGGTAAGCAGTTTATACATACTACTAATGATTGTAGATTTAGTAGTATTTATTAGTAGAACAACATTTCTTAATACAGCAAATAGGTTTAACTTTTAATCGACAGTTTCAAGTGTTCATAAACAGCACGGATTTCTTTAAAATTTTTCGAAAACAATAGTCAAGAAATGTCAATAGAATGCTAATACAATAATATATACCATATAATCATAGTCTAATGTAATATAGCACATGATAAAATATAATAGCAGGTGGTGGCGATTTCAACACTCGATCCCGGTTTAAAGTATTTTGTGATTTTTCGTCAGTTTTTCTGAATATAATAATAGGAGAATACTGTTGAGAAAGTTTGGAAAAACTGTCCAAGGTTCTATAGTTGCCAATAGATGACATAACTCTTGTCAAGAACCATTTATGATTGCGTGATTACATGAGAGACAGGAAAACAGACACATCATCATGGTATAACCAACACAGTTCTCGTTTCGTTCAGAATCTAAAATCTGAACATCTTAAAACATTTCCCGAAAATATTATGCGCAGAGTCTACCGTATCCTATATTTGCGTTGTGTCACATGTAATAATATAATTCGCGTACTAAAATGTGACAAAATAATTGTATACATCTATCAACATAAAACATGCAAAAAAAAAAAAAAAATATGAAACATATTATTAATATTTTTGCGGTCGGTATAGTCTTTGGCTTCGAGCAACCAATAGTGGCACGATTTCGGGTGGTATCCCTTGGAAATACATTTATTATTATTTTTTTTGAGCCGTTGTCATTCGATTGGTTTTACGGTGAATTTAATATTTATTAATGAACGCAAACGCCAATCGATCGTGTAGCTCGTATAGCAGACGCCCGAGAAATCGCTGTTTATTCGATTTAATTTCATTCGAATGTTTTATCAGTATTAGCATTATTGGGTGTACACGTCGTGTAAGTAAAGTTTCTATGGTTACGTAAAAATATGAATAATTACTTTGAAAATATGAGTATATTTTACATAATTTAATCTGACTGAACAACGAAAACGTAGCTCGTTATACGAGCATTCAAATGGTATATTATATTCATAATATTTTAACGCGAAAGGTAAAATTAATTTCGTTCCGTGTGTATACTATTACTGTACTATTGTTCCGAATATATTTATACACAAATATAATATATAATATACATTTTGAAATGAAACTAAATGTATTAAAATCGATTAAGAAATGACAGAATGCTTGAAACTTTGAGAGCCTCAATAGTAAACGAAAATAAAAATAAAACACCTTAGCACTTAGCAAATTAATACTAAGAAATGACGCAATTATTGAGAGGGTTGGATGGTTCGACATCTTTTTCTCTAGACCCATTTGCCTAATGCTACACCATTATATATTTTTCGTACGAATATTATACGATATATACTTGTAACTGGTATTTAAGTTAATGTAACCCTTCTATAATATTTAAATATTTAATCCTATTTTATCGTCAGTATTGCCAACGGTAAGTATATAATATGAGCTGAGGATGAGTTGTACATAAAACGTGAATCTTTTGTTAGGCGTTCAATTTGTAGTCAAATTTAGCTCATTTTAGAATTTACATAAGTTCTAAAAGTAGTAGTGTATGAAAATCTACAATCACGTTATACGGCACACTATGGTCTTTAATTTCTAGACCTATACCCATTTATTAAATATTCTATAGAAGTAGTTTATTTATTATGCCACATGTAATGATAGTACTTACATATAGACATTTTTCAAATAAATTGAAAATTGCAGTCCTGTGGCCATGGGTTCAAATACAATGCATTTTATATAAATGCAAGTGCACGTAGGGCAAATTGTATGATGCATTTTGACTTTTTAACATCTACTTTATACCTTTCAATTCGTCCTATGCATATTTCAACCCAATGGCTTATTAAATTATTTTTTATTGACCTACTGAAGTGTATTATTACATATTTATCTCGACGACTGAAACAATCGGTAATTTATAATATTATATTATCAGTATAAAAGCTATAAATTACATAACTATAATTAGGACCACACGCAAAAGATATTTATATTTTTCGTACGATTTCTTTTAAATAATAGATAAAATTACGTACCTGATTCAACTGTCAATTTTTTAACATTTATCAGATCTTTTGTTCTTCTCAAATAATAGTGACTTTATCGTGTACAATAATATAGTAATAATGTATATTCATTTAACATTGTACAGATACTAAGATTCTATAGATAATTTATTCATTTACTAGATTATTTATTTTACCAACAAATTTTGTTTCAACAATTATCTAAGTTATTTGTACAATAATTTACTTTATTTTCATTTTGGACATCATTATTTTTAGAATGTTGATCAAATTTTCTTTGAAATAACTAATAAGTAATAAGTAAAGCTTTTACGAAAGGCATATGTGAAGGCAGACGAAACTTTGGTAGGTTAGTATTAAATTACTATACTTGGCTTTGTAAAACTTTTATTGTTACTTGAACTTAAAGTTTTAACTTTACTGTCTTGACTTTTCACCAAGTTGTGAAACTAAAAGATTGTTATTTAAATTTGTATATTTTTGAATAAAATTATTATACTGAATAACGTTATAAATTTATGATTATTGATTAGAAATCGAGTATAAGTCCTTGAAAAACAGTAATTTAATTTTTGAAAATTATTTTATCATAATTAACAATCTAATCAAACATTATTGGACAATTTAATTAATTAATAATATCCTTCATTAATGCAGTACTCATTAAAGGGACCAATTATGAATAGGGGTTTTCGAAACAATTTAATTCAGACGTAATTTGGTATGTATGCTTGATGTTGTTTTTTGTGTCAATATATGTTACAGTAAAGTCCCAAAGATAATGAAATAATTATGCAAAAACAGTGCCGTATTATGTTATTACAATATTATGCATTTATGCACTCCGTGTCGATTGAAGTAATTCCAATTATTATATATTTTTTATTAGTATAAACAAAATACGCGGAAAAAGAATAATGTAAGGTACTTGTATCATGTCTAAGCCTAAAGTTATTAGTTTGCATGTGGGGAGAAGCAAAAGATGACAAGTTTCTAAGAATCACAGGTCATTCATCTGGAATCTGTACGACGATGTTTACTGTGAAGTCATACAAGGATACTGATAAGAATATACTCACTGCGGTACACTGGTGGTTTTCTTATTAAGATCAGACTGCTGCATGTTCGCCCGGCACCAATGAATAAGAGGGAGAAAATGCCCGCAGATTTGGACCGAAGGAATACATGAAAACTTAATCATCCCTTTTTTTTCCAATTGCTTTTGGTGCGTGTGTATCTCTTTAAAAAGATAAAAAAAATAGAAAGGAAAAAAAAACCGAGTGGTGGGCCAGCAAAACTCAACCCTCCTCCAGACAGGATATGTTTTTATCCGATGTATAGATATATAGAAATAAAACGAATTTTTAACGGGGGGGAAAAGCCAGAACAAAAAACAAAATATGGAATCGAAGGACACTGGGTTGTAAACCTTACACCGTGACATATCGTGGAACATATTTAAATTTTTTCGATGAATATTGATTTTAGCTGATACTGATAGGACTTATGTTTTCTCTTGCGATCCCTAATCAACATTCATATTATTATTTTTATTATTATGCGTTTCTTCATCCGCATGTTCACATTAATACACTGTAGTATAGTTCTGCTGTATTATAATATGACGCACGTATACTTACCGGCGGAATTTTATGACAAATATGTACGAATCTGAAATCTATTTGTGCTCTCTGTCCTGGGGTCTTACAAAAAAGGATGTGTGTTGTGCACTACAGCCACCGCCGCTAATATCATGTGTATATAAACTATACTCAAAACAAATCGCTGTTTGAGTGAACATGAAATATTTATAGTCGGAAAGCAATGTAAATTCGGTGCCAGGATCTCGTGTGAGACACATTCAAGGAGATTGCACTTAAGACCTGGTAGTCGTAGCTGTGCGGCACGATGAGGGTGACCTCGAGAGCGGGGCAGGGATACGTGGACGTTTTTCAAATGGGTTATCTTTGTTAGGGGTTTTCTCAGAGATAAGGTATGGAGGCGGGGGATACGGTGGAGGTAGTGGCTTTCTGGATAACAAATTGGACGTAACTCGAATGCATTTACATAAGGGTTATATGTGTGTAGCTTTTTATTTTTATTTTTTTTCCTTTTTTCTCTTTTTTTTTTTTGTTGCTCCATGACCGCCATCAATCGATCAACACCTCAATACATGTATACACATACATACACTACACACACACACTCATGTAATCATTTTAAGCCATAGAATATTCTCCTATATCGATTTCAACCACTGATGAATGTGGTCCGGCTTGTAATATTTTGAATCTTTACCGAAATCGTACACAAGATTAATAATAATCGTTATTGACCGATCTTTGCTCCGATAATAATTAATAATAAATAATTTTTCGAAGTATTCATTTATTATGATATTATTATATTATTTAAATTGTTCAAAGATTAGAAAATGTTAAGGACATATAATATATAAGTCTGATTTATGTAGTAAAACAAACGACTATGATAATATATGTATAATGTGCATTATAACATTGTATAGTTTATTGGACGTTCCAATGCACAAATATACGTAATAATATTATTGTAATATTATTGAAATTGTCAATTTCGATCGGAAAGCGGGCTCGTATATAGCATCGATATCACAGCTGCAGTAGTCTGTAATAATAATAATAATAATAATAATAATAATAATAATAATAATAATAATAATAATAATAATGATTATAATAATAATATGTACTACATAAAATAATAGTATATAGCAATATTATATTCTTCTAAATCGATTAAAAATAATAATAATAATAATAATAATAATATGCGTAAGTCGGCGGCTGGCGGATAAACCGCGTATACGCGAAAATCCAATTTGAATTCCGATCACAAGCGCACTCCACGCCGCCGTTTCTCCCTCCCTCTCATATCCCACCACCGTCGCCCGGGGTCCGGCAGCGCGTGATTAATTCGGACCGGGGCGTTTAACGTTTAAACCGTTCACGCCGAAGCCCATAAAACGCCGAAAACTAATTCCGTTCAGAAGGCGAGCGAGCAATACGGATGGTACGGGGGAAACGGTCGGCCGGTATACGAGTGCACGGGCAACGGCGGCGGCAGCAGCGGTACTATACTACGTAGTGATTATTAGCCCTTTATTAAGCGAACTGTGAACCCGTTTAAAACGGTACGCCGTTTCCGTCACACCAACGCACACCCATCCCACACTTTCTCCGTCGCATCTTCTCTGCTTTCGCTGTATACATAATATATATATATGTGTGTGTGTGTGAGCGTGTGAAGGTACATACCGCTCTCCCGGAAAGCGTACAGGATATTTAGTTATTTCCTATGTATTAATGTTCGTTTCGCCAACCACCCCCCCCCCTTCCCGTTCCAATGCCATCGAATTTATAATATCAAAACGTGCGCTAAACACTGCACACAGCTTCTCTTTCTCTCTCTCTCTCTCTCTCTCTCTCTCCTCTCACGTTATTGTACAATATAGACGGCCGTCGCCGGGTCGTGATTAATGCTGTGTGCCCGTGCCGTTTCGGGTCGATTTTTGATTTCCGGACAACTGTATATAATATTATATATAAATATACGTGTATACTTTCCCGTACCCCGCCACCCGACCACCATTTGGTCGCGATGTGACTGCACATCGCGCGTATTAATATTTTAATGTCGCCGTCGTGCTCGGATTAATTACTACAAGATAATGTAATATATACCCGTGGTCCAACCCTGCGTACGTGTTCACAGTGTCAATTCGCTGAAGTCTCCAGCGGCCACGTGGTGGTGGTGGCGGCGGTGGCGAAAGGGTTGACGCGATCCGAACAGACGTTATTGTACGTTCGTACTCGGATACAATAACTCGCGTACATAATTCAGTCCAAAACCACCATTCTCTGCAGTCAAATGATGTTTCAAATCACCGTTTTTCAAGAACAAAATAAAATAGATTCCATCATTCCGTTCAGAATCTAAAAATAAAAATGGGCTACGAGTTCGAAAAGGTTGAACGCCACTGATGTACACGAAGTACTACTGTGTATTGTATATGCGTACACCCATCGTCGGTATTCATATTTTTTTATAGTATATATTTTATATACAGGCGAATTCGTTCTGACCGATATATTTACGGAAAGAAAAATAAATGATCCGACGCTTACACATCACGTCTGCCGCACCTCCACAAGTCCCGGGAATCGAAATCGAAAATAATATATAACAGTGCGCGTGCGATAGACTAATCTACTACGTCAGGTCGGATTACTTATTTTCACATGAAAACGAATTTGCATCATTTTGATTTTTGCTTATAACTTGTAGTTAAGTAATTAACTCCATACTCTTACGTATACTATTATATATATATATATATGTATTACATGCACATTATGCTTTTAATCATCAATAGAATGCATAAATATATCGATCTATTGTATTACAAAAAGCAATAATATCAAATGATTGAAATCAAACTCTCAACGCAATTTTTTAAAGCAATTTATTATTATATAATATCACATCGATATAAATTAAGGGTAATTGTTTTTTTTCGCCCTCCAACTTTAGCGGAGGGCAGAGTGAAAAGAAGAAAATAATAATTTTGTGTTTGAAACCATTATTTTTTCTTTTCTTGTACACTTGACCCCGGGACAATGACTCGTTAAAACCCATTTCCATTGGACCTCGTTGGCGTATAACAACAACCGTCCATCTCTGCCCTTTTTTCGTTTTCTTACCGCTTTTTTTTTTTTTTTTTTTTTGTTCATCTCAAATTAAACTTCATAAATCCGTATCGTAAACCCTAGCCCGTCCCTGTCCAAGTCCAGACACTCTCTCCGCCTCTCGGCCGATGCATGTGTGCGCCGGGCCATTATTATTATTATATACAGAATCCGTAGACGTGGTGTTGGCGGAAGGATATATAGCGCGTAGGCGGGGAGAAAGTGAAAACAGTTTCTCGAAGCTTTTAAGAGCTTTTTATATAAGGCTAAAACAAGTTTTTTAGATATATTGGAGGGAAAACGTTCGATGCCACGCGGTGGAGGAGAGGAGGGAATTTTCCTTTTCTTCCACCTACCCCTGCCCACCGTCGACCGTCCCCTTTAATAACGCGTCCGCCGGGCCATGCCGCGCGCGTTCATAACTATGATTGAAACCGTTTTCTTTTTCTTCTTCTTCCTCTTCTTCTTCTTCTCGCCAACTCAGCGCGAATGCTCTCGCGCGTTTTTATTGCCAAAAAAGGTCCGACGGTCATTTATTAAACTTCGGTTCGGGGATGTAGAGCAAAAAAAAAAAAAAAAATAATAAAAAATAAAATAAAAATGTATAAAATACACACATACGAGTTTGTGCGAGCGTGTGTGTGCACGCGTGTGTACAACGAAATGCGCACATATAAAGAATTGACGAAAAAACACATTATTTGACTAATGCTCGTTTCCAGATGAAATCGATTTTTTTCGATAACACTGAGAAATGCGTGCGGCCATTGATGGCACCACGCACCACCCGCGACCGCGCCGGAGAAATGCAAATAATTTTAAAAATGTGGTTCTGACAGAAAAATCGAAAAAAAAAACTGTTTGACTAGTAAACATTATACGCTTAAACCCCACTTTGAGTAAAGAAAAATATACATCACGTTTCCGATTAGTATTTAGGTTGGGAAAAAATATTCGCATTCGCGTCTCATCAATTTTTACCATGGAATATTTTTTTTATGCCTATCATTATTATTATACCGTATTTTCTCCGTTTTCCGTCAAAAATCTATTGGATGTGCATGTGTTTACGGCTTTAAAAATATTGAAATTATATAAGACTTATTTCGTTATCCGTTGTGATGGTTTGAGAGGTTAAAACAACAAACCCATAATACATTTTATATATACTATCTCATACCATTGTTCCCGTACAGTTTTTTCATTATTTTTATATTTTACTGTTTTCAATATAAATTGAATTTTTGAAAATCCGCGCATACTGGCAGTGTTTAATAATTTTTTTTTTTTTACACACACGGTTCGAAAAACTCTTAGTTATATGGTATTGAACCGTGCATAGACTTCGCAGAGATCACTCATAACAATAACTATCAATGTAATGTATTGAAATAACATTACAATAACTAATAGTGTTAAGGCGACTTTTTACGCATGGCATCATTTTCACAGCACACTCGTTTTTACGGATATGTCCCATAAATCATATTATTCTACTCGATTATATGGCAAAAGTACTTTTAAACGTTTCATGGTTTATTTTCAACGCCCCAGAAGTTGTCTATATTATTTAAATTGGATTTTCAACTTAAATCATACATATTATATACAACTTTGCATCAAGGGTAATTATTCATGGGTTTAACTTCGATGTTCAACTTTAATATAGATATAAATAAATTTTAATGTAATATTTTTAGATTTTAATTCGTGAATATTATATTTAGTTGCTTAAGTATAAAGTGTGGTCACATGAAAATATGAAATAATATAAAAAGTTGATGAAAACACGCTCCTTATTATGTCTGTTCAAAATGTTCAAAAGTTTTAACATCAATGAAATGTATTAATGATCAACGAGAGCGTTATTCAACTTGGACAATTTTAATCAAAGTACAAGTAGTACCAGTATATAGAAAGTTATTTTTATTGACGGGCCACCGATAAACCAACGTGATTGTAAGTTGAAACTAGTTTAAAAATAATTTTCCGACGTAATCTACGTAGTCTGTTATTAATTAATTTTAGATTTAATCTGTCCAATTCTCCAGTACTCTACTCAGTACATATATATCTAATCCAAAACTATGTATTGGATAATAGTATTACTATACCTTGATTAATCTTTAGTTATTCATGTGAATATATGTTTTAATTTTCTTGTAGAACACATGATTTGACAACAAATATATATGTATATATTCAATGCATGGTTTTGTCCATATGGCATTAAATGATTAAATCATTACATTTTTCATATGTTAAAGCTAAAACACTGTAAAGGATTAGTTTTTGTGAGTATTGGTAGGTCCTTATATAATATAGTGTATGTGGGCACAAATGAGTTACTAATAAATAATTCTCATTTGCTATTGGCACCAACGAACATTATTCATTCACTATACTTTATTTTTAAACATATTCAGTATAATAAAATATAAACATACTTATTTGTCATGAGTTTTAATACATTGCCCACATATATTTATTTATATTATCAACTTTTAATATTCTTCACTATACAACTCAATAAATATCTTTAAATCAATGGTATAATAGGTATTGTGTGATAAATTACCGATAGATATTTCAAAATATATACTTACAGTTGAAATAGTAACATTTGTTTTGCAATAAAGTAGTTATACATTTATTGAAAATTTGGTTATAGCGTGTTAGATATCTGTAAGTCAAATAAAAATGTGTATATTTTGCATGCACTTGTGCTATAAGGTCATTAATTTATACATAATACCTATATATTATTATATAATATTATTGATATCGTATTATTTATTATACAATGACATTTTTATATTCATGGATAAATGCTCATTTGTTGCAAAACCAAGACATTTTTCGTATTGAGTTAATTACATTGTTGTGTTTTCGTATTTTAAGCAGTCCATTGAATACATAAATAATTATTAATTTTCATTCAATTAAAACCAAGAAAATAAGAAGTATTGTAGTTTAATTAAAATAGAATAGTTGCATGTAAATATAAATATGATTAAGTAAGTATATAAAACAAAATGTACAACTTTAAAGAATTGTTTTAATTTAAAATAAATTAAACGAGTGACCTAATACATTATATACATATAATACACAGTAATGTATACCTAAGTTTGCACAAAGACTATATAAAATGTAAGACAAATAAAGTAAAGTTTTTTCGTTCCGCGAAATAAAAAACAATACAGGCTTGTAAGGAAAAGGCGTGGCTCTCGGGTGGCGCTTAATTAATTCCCGGGCGTATCATTAACGCGCGCAAACTCGCGGAGCAGCTAATACACTGCGACGGCCGACACCGCTGCCGCCGCCGGAGTTAATTAGAGGAAAACGATTCTCCGTCTTTTTTCCTCTCGGTCGCGCTCCGTCTCTCTCTTTTAATTTATTATGTATCTCCGTGCACCAATGAAAAATTCGTATAATTTCCTCCGCGTAATTTAAGCTCTCGTCCGGGTCTCGAGAAACTTATTAAAGTTTCTCATTATTTATTAAATTCTACTTTCATCCGACGATTTTTTCCATTTTTTTTTTTTTTTTTTTTTTTAATACACTTTTTTCATGCCCCCTGAGCGAATAAAATCGATCTCATTTACCCGGTTACCCCCACGCGCCCGTCCCGTGGAGGGTTAGCAGGCCGCGGGACCCGAGATGAGTTTTATCCCTTGTAGGTGCGCACACACACACACATAGCTTCATCAATAATATAACGATGATGCTAAGCAAAAAATAAAAATAAAATCCGCAGAAAATGATATAATAATTCGCTGAAATAATTTAACAAGTGTCCGATATCATGTTTGGTTACTTTTATTATTATTTATTTTTTTACTCTCTTCGTCGTACACAAAGAGATCCGAAGATGTAATACATATATACGTATATAGGTAGGTACTTATCACGACAGAAACATTTTCATTTCCGTTTCTTCCCCCGTCAATGCATATATATATATACCACTATCCACCAGCACACACACGCACATCATGCTTATTATAATATATTCTATACATACACGTCGTGTATGTGTGCGTGAAAGTGTATGTACATACCAAGGTTATATGCTTGCGCAGTCTATGATGGTTTGGTTGGTTTTTTTTTTTTGAATTTTTTTTTTTTTTTGTTTTTTTGTTTTTTTGGATTTATCACATTCATCGCAACGAGAAGAAACGAACGGAAAGAGATTTTCATACACACGCGCACATACTCGAATGTATATACATCACACTCCTGCAGCGTTCGCATCCCCGCCACGCAAGGGAATTGGACGTATAACGTTCAGTTTGATCGACGGATGAAAACCTAGTATCTAATCTACATATTTGTTTTTACATCTCCGTCTCTCGAGTATATAAAACACAACGAGAAAACGGAATCGCAAGTTTCCATTTCGAAGTGTCCAATTCGAAGAACGACGGCGGTGGTGGCAAAATAAGATAACCTTATCCGACGAATGCCGTTTGGCGGTAAAAACGTTTATGTGAATACTTTTTTTTATTTCTTTGCGATAAAAAAAAAAAAAAAACAACCGGAATGAAAAAACAAAAACGGCAGAATGATGTGTAGGTGTAATAGTATTTACAACGCATTTACACACAGGCGAAAAATAGAGCGACGCTTATAATATTAACAATTCAGTTAGCATTGAATCAATTTTGATTACATTTATTTTAACATTTCAACCAAGATTTTTTGATTTGACCATTATTAACCTATATACATTTTTATACTAATTTCAGTTTGTACTAGTTATTACAACTTTCTTTAATTAAATTTTTCCAAGTTCGTATAAATGCAAAACCATATATAATTACAAAAACATTTTAATAATTAGTAAATTATTATCATATTTTTAGGTACTATTATTATATTAAAAAGTTTATGTTAACTTTATAAATCAGTATATTTTTGAAACACCGGAAATCAAACCGGGATTAAAATTATTTGGTTATTATTTTTTAATATATGACCAATGATCACAATATAATACCTACATATTTTTAGTATTCAATATTTTACATTTTGCTAAGAACAATAAAGATAACTTTATATTATATTAAACTATTTATTCAGATTATAATTATTGTTGATTGACTAGGTACTTATTTTATACAATAAGCCAACAAATTGGCTCGAGTAGTTATTATATGGTTTTAATTTTTCCACTTATTTTTGTTACACTATTTATAGCTGTGAAAGCATTAACCTAACTTTGGTGTCATTCGATTAATTTATACTAGGAAAAACCATGATTAACTTTGAATACTCATTTTTATTAACTTTTACAGAATTTTACTATAGATATATTATGATCCAGTTGAAAAATATCATTATCTTACCCAGATATATATTTATATGACTTAATTTTGTGTGCTGTGCGAGATGTACTTGATAAAAATGTGTACGCCGTTCATCTTGAAAACATAATCTTCCCAACTCCAAGGTACAAATTACAGTGTATTATTATTTTCCACCGCCGTCGAATCATAATAAAATATTATATTCGTTTGCTTATGGGACGTCCGTCTAAATCTCAATGTTTTTATATACACTATACGGCATTCGTTGTAAATATTTAGCACTGGTTAGGGAGAGCGACGTATAACGGCGACATAAAGCTGAGTTATTTTTACGACCTCGGGGTCCCCTTGTATATTGTTTGTCTAAAGACATTTTATTCCGTTCAAATAAACTCACACTTTCCACATGTATAATTACGGAAGCATTATTAATATTATTATTTTTTTGTTTTCGATTCATTTATAATTATATATTATACAACCATAAGTAGATTGCACATTGACATTATTGTATACCCAAGTACGTATAATGGATATGTTTTATCGTTTCCATCAGTATACCTTGTTTAAAATTACTCAGAACAGTCAGAACTACAATGTGTACAAAACGACATTTAAATGCAAGCAATTTAGGTTTGTTGTATCAGAAATTAAATTTTCTGTTGTTTTTAATTATTTTTCGGGCACACATACATTTTATAAGTTATGTCCAAGCATCAGTAACTAATAATATATTGAATATTTAGTGTTTAGTATTTTGTAAGTCAGTGATCTTATTACACGTAGGTATATGTATTCAAATAATGTAATATAAATCAGGTCACATTTTACTAAGAATTGTAGTTTAAACAACTGAACGTTATTATTATTATATAACTATTATTATTTTTCCACAAAAAATATTTTGCACTACTTCAAAGTTCAAACTTCATGTATATATATTATTATATATTATTTTGTAGATAATACACTATTTTATTTGAGTGGACTTAAGATGTTTATTTTACTCACGCACGCATATATGTATATTGTACATAGTATGAATATAAATATTATGTAACAGGAGAATAATCAGATATCGCCGTTGTGTAAAGTTTTTTTTTCATCCGGATGAAACGTACGATATCGATTTTTTAATGGGAAAAAATCAAATTTCAGCGTAACATTTTATCGAGTCTTCTGAGTGGATGATATTTGCATGTCTACTACTCGCATATAATATCGTACCATGTGCAATATAATATTACGTATTATATAGGTAATATTATGTCGTAGTAAAAACACGCGTCAGACGTTTTTCTTCTTCTTATGAACTTCATCGTCGCGAAGCTTATATTTCCGCCAACCGTAAATTTGGTACGTTAAAAGTTATGTGCAGCCGAAAAAAAAACCGACAAAGACTTCCGAATTTACACTTTTATAGTGAAAAAAAAAATAGTAATAATAATAGTAAAAGAGCCATAAGCGTGTGTGCGCACGCGCGTTCATAATATTTTCTTTCCTTTTGGATTTTCATTATTATGCGATTATATATATATATGTTTACCGTAAATTATAAAAGGAAATCTGCGAACGGGTATTATTGATTAGGGGACCCGGAGAGTGTACCGGGTGTTTTTTCGCGCGCATGCTCGCGTCCGCCCATTCCGACAATGGAGATTTGTTCCCGGGCCGCCCCCGCGGCTTGTAGCACCTGCCGAGCCACTGTACGTATACTAACTGCAGTACTCCGCGTACAAAGAATATTATTACCGATACATTAAAACGTTATGCGCACAGTGAATATTATTATAACAATTTTGTACACGTGAATATTACAAAAAAGGACAACTATACGGAGATGATGAGCCGTAGGTACGCCCCGCGGTTGGGGAAATATACTAAAACGTCTTGATCGTACATAAAGCACGGGGGTGTACGCGCGCTTATAAAAATATTGTCCCGACCGCGTAAGCCGACGCGATACAAATTTTATCATTCGAGTACTATTATCACGTACAGGTGTACATTGTTTTTGTACTATGAGATTATTATAGGATGACGGACCGCGTTATGTTTTCCTTTTCTTCTTATCACGTGTATATTGGGCCGGCGAACCGTGTACGCGGGAACATATGCATGAAACGCCACCGGCGGCGTGGTGTACGTTGCCCGTCACCGGTCAGGGACGAACGTGTGAGCAGAAAAAAAAAGTAGAATGAAAAAAAAAACAACGGCCGGAAAAAAAGAAAAAGCGTTCACTTCCGGGTCGGAAGTAAGCGATTTGCGAATCGATTGCGACAAGTCTCCGCTTCCGATAATATATTTATCGTACGTGCGTGGTGTGGTGCATGTGTGCGTGTGTGCGTGTGCGTGTGTGTGCGTGTGTGTATGTGTGTGTGTGTGTGTGTGTGTGTGTGTGTGTGTGTGTGTGTGTGTGTGTGTGTGTGCGTGCGCGGATACGTTGGGTCGACTCAACGTTTGATTGCCAAACGTAGTCTGACCTAATTTATTTTCCACGGATTAACTGCAACACGGTGTATACAGTCATGTATATATATATATACGAAACGTCATTTTTAAATACGATATTAAGATTTTTCACGTACACTGCTAGTCATCGCGTGGGAATATTATATTCGAAATTCGTCAATAAGTAGATTATTACTGGACGTGGTGGACGCGGTCGTCCACCACGGGTCATTATTATAATATTGTACTGCGGTTTTGACTTGAGCTCGTTAACTGCATAGTCGCATTCGTATGAGTGTATTCGGTATGTGTATACGAAGTCTGCACTTGGTAAATATTAAGGATCGAAATGATAGGGTGTGTACGTCGTTCGATTTCCCTGGAGGATTCACGTCGTCGGTGGGCTCATATTATTGCAATACAATAAGGGTGTTCACGCGTGCTGCATTATTTCCGTCATCGGGTGCATTTGGATGCATTTTTACAGCCTCCCGAAAAATATAATAATCATACCAATGCATTGATTTGCACTTTTTGCAATAATTAATATTTTCAAATTCTTCGATTTGCAATGTCATTTTTTTTTTTTAAGTTTGGGGTTACAATTCAAAAAGTGACCAGACCGTTCTCATGTAGACTTAATGTTTGATTTAAATTTGTTTTCAGAACTCTTATCGCTTTACTACACCGATCGGAATGATTGAAGAAAAACGGACAGTTTTAGAGTTCATTTCGTCAAGTATCCAATCGCCTTAAATCAGCGATTCGGTCGTATAGAAAATCTAGTGCGGTGTTGGACATTTGTTACTATTCTCTAACGTTGTTCATAATATCTAATATGTTGCGGGCACAGCCGCAGTTTTGCAGTCATCGGCGTCCAATTTAGGGAAAAACAATATAATGAAAATTATTTTACTGCTACGAAGCCCGAACGAATATACATGACGTTCCAGTTTTGTTCAGATTTATTTTGTAATGTATTTTTCCCCATTATATAATCCCTAGCATTTGCAGTAGATTTATGAATAAAGTTTTGGATTTGAGCTTTTTCAACAATTTATTAACTCAGACTTTGTTTTTATTAGCTATTGATATTCTGGAACCGTGAGATAATAAATTATAAGTAATAGACTACTTTTTTCACCACGCGCAAATGATATTATTTTTCTTTCTTTCTCGTAGTTGAAAAACAAATCCCATATTGAACGGCACTAAGGATAAAATATCCATCACAGTTAAAATAATTAAATTTAAATAAAACTCAATGCTTGATGTAAAGATTTCGTTACGATCGTTCAACAGAATTATGATCAAAAAATTATGTATATATATATATATTAAATAATATTATTTATTACACATAGAGTACAACATAACAAAAATCCCATTAGTTATTGTGAGGCCGAACAATAAATAATATTTTCCGTTGTGGTAACTACTGGCGCCATCTACCAGCGTTCACTAACCACACATTTGAATAATACCTGGGTACTATGTTTTGTTCACATCGTTTCGTAACAACTAAAGGTATTTAACGTTTAATTTGCTTAATTTATCAAAGATCAATTTCTCAACATTTTATCACAATCATTATGTATATAAAAAAAATAGTTGACACTTGTGAACGTCTTAAAAGGTCTTTAATATATAAAATCCAAAATCCACGAGTACCGGAGTATGTGAGAATAATAATATAATATCAAATTGTTTTGTAACCGAAAACTATTCCCAAAGTAATGATAAGTATATTAATTTACTCATAGTTGTTCTCGGAACTTTTTATTGTAGAGGAGGAGATGAACATTTATTAAGAAGTGAGCCGTGAGGGCTAAACCTCCACACACTCTTTTTTATATAAAAACAACATAATATGTATATTAAATTATAACACATCATATTTTTTTTTACAAAATGTTATCGATTTTCCTTGATTTTTGAGCATTTGAGTACATCGAGTACGTACTCCTTACGTTTTCAGTCATTGAGTTCCTCAAATAAGTTTTCAGTCGTTCCACACATGAAAATTATGAGTAACAAGTCAACCAAATGTTTATTGATTATTTTTCATATTTTAATTATTATCATTAAATATCAGTTAAACAGAAAACTTCATATTAATACCTAAAAAAAAGAGGTGAATCCCTCATATCCGTGAGAACGCCCAAGAATATCATTTCTCGTCGGACGCGTCCGTATTATAGCGAACGGCAAACAAAAAACGATTGGCACGTAAAAATGTATTATTTTAAAAATAAACGTTACCTATGTAATACGACGATTCGTGATGACTATATTGATCGAGACAATGCGCATACCAAATATTATTAACTCGTCAACCTTAAGCCGAAAAAAATGTTTCTACGCGACTGTGTTCAGATTGTATAGACTTTGGCGGATGTATGTTACGTCACTTTTGAATAATATAATAATAATGAACACGCGTTTGCAGGATATATGGCGTATCCTTATGGCACGTTGTATTTTCTTTCTCCTCGGCTTTTTAAAACCATTACGCCGCATTCGTGGTGCGCACATAATACGTAAATACGTGTTAGGGCACATAATACCGTCTGAAAAAGATGTACGAAAACTAAACATTTCTGCACCATACACGGACATTTTGTAAAAAGGAAATGTGACTATCCGCTGACCGTGCCATTATATACCATTTTTAAAGTATTCTATAACGTATATATACATACTATATACAGGGTGATTTTTTAAGCAAGCTCACTCACTTTTTTATCATAAAAATGCTTATATTATAATTTTTTTTTTTTAAAAATCTTGAAGTTACCCTTAAAACTATGTTTTATACGGTTTGTTTTTTTATTCCAACCTAAGTATGTCCTGTAACTATACAAATATTGTTTTTTCCAATGGGAATCCCATGTTTTCTGTACACGAAATAATATTCAGTTATTTTTTGTAGAACTTTCGATGTAACGCAGTCAAATTTTGGACAAGTACTTACGGTATTATTCAAATTTAAAATTGTGAGTGAAGGTACTATAAATCAATTAGGTATTAGATGTGATTAGTTTTACTTAATACTTGTAAAGATTCAACATTATGCAGATGTAAAATAATGACGTGGGACCTGGTAAATACTTACTAAATTACTTTGTACATAAAAGTAGTATCAATAAAATATACCGCTCAAAGGTCGGTTTTTGCAGATAGCAAATAGCTGTCGCCTTACTCGATTCGATGTATACGTATTGGTAGGTATAACATTGTACTATATTACACAATTATTATTAATATTGGTACATGTTGATTGTTATCATAATTTAGTAATTAGCGCTTATATTAAATTCGCAATTTCAAATCAGCAGCAAATAGCGCTGACAAATTATATCACAATGTTACGTGTAATAGGAATATTTTCTTAATACATAAATTAAAATAATTTAAAAACTATTAGTTTAAATTTTGATTTTGGAATATCAAAATTTACAGAAAAATGACTCCAATGGAATATTGCAGTTAAAAAAGGGTATTTCCAATTCCCATTTGAAAAAAAATTTGTATTGGCACAGACCATACTTAGGGGGATATAAAAAAAAAATACCGAACAACATAGTTTTTGTAGTAACTTTGTAGTAATTTGAAGATTAGAAATATCCAAATTTTAGTATTTTTACGACCAAAATAGGGGTTAAGCTTGTATATCACCCTGTATAGGTATGACGTTTTCGGGCAGATTAATTTTTTTCACATGGTCGGGGGCTCGGTTAAACGTCAAAATGGTTGCTGAATGTGTATAGTATATATAGCGTGTGCCGACGATTGTGTTTTCATCAAATTTATAAAACGATATGGAAATAACGATTGAATTATTTATTTATTTTCCGTCAACGTAGTTATACCTTTTTGGTTTATAAATAAAAGAAATGTCTCCTCGTAGACAACTGAAATTTATGACATACAAATATAATTTTATATTATTTCGACCGGTGGTGGCGGTTTAAATATGCGGATCATTGAATTCAAGCGAAAATTCATTAAATCTCATCCCCCCCCGTCGTCGCGTCGTCAAGTTTTTTTTTAAATGAGTATCTATATAGGTATACGTCATCATGATTCCATTTATGGGCTATTCTAAATTTAAAACATTTATCATCGAAACGATTCGATTAAGTATATATATATATATACAATACACCAGGTGCGACGATAATGGGTTTTTGTTAAAAAAAAAATATATATATATATAGTAAAACATTTCGATGGTTCCGTTTTATAAGTTTTCATCGATTCAATTTTTTCAATCAATTTCCTGATAATAATTAATGTGATGATTTTATTCTCTTGAACTTTCTATTCGAATGATATCGCAATATGCGTGTACGAAAATTGAAACACTACGAATTATATTAATATACACGTGCCTAATGTTGATTAAAAGCCATTGGGATGAATAGGAAAAAAAAACAATCATATACGAACAACATAAAATTATATATAGTATATGTTTTATATTTTTTCAAGGCGTAATAGATAGATTTATACAATATAATGTGATTTCTACCTTTTATGGATGGTGACGAATATCAAAATATTTTAAAAGTGTATACTGCACATACTACATATTATTATTATAATATTACAATGGCGCATAATATATTATTCGTACGATCGGATATTATAACGTTATGTTATTACCTATGTAACATTATTGTTCTCTGGCGACTAATAATTTATTTCATTTCGTCGAACAAAAACGAGCGCACGTTTGCCGACCCGGGCCGTCTTCGACAATCGTAAATCCGGCGGGACGTCCATTAGCATTTTACCAGTGCCGGAGCCGCAGCAGCCCCCGATGTATCCACTCTCGCGCAATAAATTAATTACGATTTCGAGACATCCTTGCGTGCTCGTTTATATATTATGTAACGCTATACGTATAGGGTTCGCGACGCATTTTCGGACAATCCGATTGAGGTCTGCAATGTTTTTTTTTTTTTTTGGTCCCTCCTCGCCTCCTCCTCCCAACACCATTTCACCACCGGTCTACCGATTGTTTATTAAGCATATTATATATTTTCGTACGCGTGTATTATAATGCGTATATTATACGTACATACAATATGTGTATACGTGGTTTTTTTCTCCTTTCGATGTTCGACCGGCCGAATTAAAATAGTCAAATTGTGGGCTCTTTATATACATACATACACGCATACATACGTATAATACATTATATTGTCTTATATTTTATATATACATATATAGCTGCTTAAGACAATATTTACTATATACATACTATACATGTATATAAAATGTGTACACGCAGTCCCGGAGTATTTAACTGCAGCCGCACAATCGAAGTCAGGAATTAAAATTTATCGCGTCTACCTTGTCGTCGTCGGTCGTATAGCGGCAGCGGTGGTCGATTTACATAGCGGTTAGCCCAATATTCAATGGTCTGCCTTTTATTATTATTATTATTATTTTACGTATAGACGTCAACACGAGTAGTCGTGTCACGTAAGATATAAGTTTCTTGTGTGTGTGTGTGTGTGTGTGTGTGTGTGTGTGTGTGTGTGTGTGTGTGTGTGTGTGTGTGTGTGTGTGTGTGTGTGTGTGTGTGTGTGTCTTCTATTAGCACACAATAGTCTCAAGGAATTTTTATTATTTTTTCTTTTTGGTCTTTAACACTGAAACCGATTCACATTCGATATTTATTTCGATATTTTATTACACAATATATTGTATCCCGGCTTCCAGGTGTCATCGGACACCACCACCATTATATTTATATATACGTATACATAATATGGACTGTATATACACACGCGATCGTGCAACATGCTCTACACACCTACACACAGACAAAAAGGTTAGTGGATGATATTACACACTCACGCGTGGTACATAGATATCATCTATATATTATAGTCCATTCGATTATATGATTTAACGAATGATTGAAATTTATTATAATACCGGGTCATCCAGGAAAATGGAAACATGTGAAATAATAGCTCCTACGCACAAGTACAAAAATAAATTTACAAAATTCGACTACTGTAAACAGAATCTATACATATATTATAGATATAATGAAGAGTCCAATGGTTGGAGACACGTACGTGAAATTGTGCCCATTGTTTACATTACTTAAATTAAACGCTATAATATCCAAAATCTAAATTGTGCTGAAAGAGCCAGTGGCGCAACTAGAAAAAAATTTCGGTGGGGAGGATTACATTAGTACTATATAATATATAGATAAGATAAAATCCTTCATGGTTAATTATATAATATATTAAATAAATAATGTTAATATATTATATACAAATGTAATGTATATATTTCTCAATTATCATAAATCACAAGAAATAAAATAATAAAGTCATATTATGAATAAAAAAACACTTATAAATTAAGATCGAGTCTTCGTTTTGAAGTTTTAGCCAAGTGCATATTGAGGAATTCCAATCCATTTAGTCTTATTTGACCAGCAGTATTTCTGAGATAATTTTTAAGTCGACGCAAGGATGAAAAAGACCTCTCTCCAGTAGAAGTTGTGACTGGTAGTGTAATTAATATTTGCAATAACTTTGAGATTACAGGAAAAAAATCAGGATTACAATGGAAAAATAGTTCTGTTATTGTTGACAAATTTGGTGATTTGAATGCGCAACTGTTATACCTCAGTTTAAGTTCATCATAACCCACTTCTAAGCTAGTCAAATTATTGCTGTTAGTTAATATATCAGTATAAAAATTGAACATAATTTTGAAGTCCTCAAACGTTTCTTCAGATATTTTTTTGCTGATTTTAGGTAATAAGCAGTTGAAACTTTTTAGTTTGGCCCTATGTTCAAGAAATCGTCCATGTAGTTGTTCAAGAAAATTATCAAGAAATGGGATGAATGTTGATATTCTATAATATTCTGTTGGATTATTATTCATAACATTACTCCTATTTTTTTTGTCGACTTGTTGTTCTTGGAACACTAACAGTTATTTCAAAACTACTGCAGATATCCTCTACTTCTTTAAATATATTTTCAAACTCAGCATCAGCGTTATCACGAATTTGTTTTACAGTTGATTGAGTCATATCAGCAAATTCTAGAGCAGATTCTAAATCTAAGTTTTCAGTTTGAAGAAATTTGCTTAAAGGAGCACTTATTGAAAATACTTTTACTAATATCAATAAGGCTACTTGAAACCTTAATTGATGGATGGAGGAACTAAGTTGGTTAGCTAAAGCAAAAGTCTCATTATCTTTCCAAGTAAATATTTCATTAAGTGCATCCACAACTGCAGGTTGAAGTTCATGAAACACAAGTGCACCGTCATATCGCTCAACCCACCTTGTAGGGCAAAACTTTTTTAGTTTTTTCAATTTTGATTCATGTAGTTCATTCTGAATTGATATTTTGAATATATCTTGTCTTTTAGAATAGCCAAAAAAGTTACATATAGCATGCATTGTGCCCATACAGTTTTGAATATCAGTTGCATTACAACCAAATGAAATGTAGGTAAACGATGTATGTTTGATCTACATCGTGATATCCACACTAACGCGCTCTGACTGATTGCGCCGAATCATAGAGTAACTCTATGTGCCGAACGATCAAAAAGTTAGGTTACGTTTTATTTTTATATGATTTTGTTTTTTGTCACACACATTTTGTACCTAAAAATCTTGTAATAAGAAACATGTTTTCAGTGTGTTGTTTTTAACTAAGCCTCGGAGAAATTTCGGGGGGGGGGTCACAACCCCTTAACTCCCCCCTAGTTGCGCCACTGGCAAGAGCAATCCAGCCACCAATTGCTGCTACATTTTAGTAGCTGCACATTGGAAATGGCAACTGACGACCCTATAGGCAAGACTCGTATTTAGTTTTGTTGACGACTTGTTAATGTCGGATGAAGCAAATTTCCGCAATGTATACACGTATAAGATTAGTGGCCACCATTGGCACCACCTCACGGACATTAATTTTAAGACGTTTCTAACCTATTAGCCTCTTAATGGCAGCATATTATAATGTAATGTATATTTTGTTTGTAGTAAAAGAAAAATTGGAAATACTTATGTTTTTGTGAGAATTATTTGAAATTTTCCATTTTTCCTGACGATGATAATAATTACAATATCCTCAATGTCACGCTTAATTCAATAGTTTTTTTGCGCGTATTTACAGTATATTATAATGTTATTATAAGTGCACCGTGTATACGTGTGTTATGTATTTATACGCGTATGTTTTATCTACGCGGGTCGAATTTCCATCTGCTAATCGGTTGGTGCTGGTAATAATATTATGAGTAAATACCCGTAAATAATATAAGGCCTACGCTCGCACCTGCAGTACATCGTATACATTGGTTTCCTACACACACTGTTCACCCGTTTATATACACGCTGCATTATTAGAATGAGGTTTTTTTTAATACACAAATATACTATTATATACCTACCATATGTGCCTACATTTTCATGTATATAGGTACCTTGTGCGCGGTGTCTCATAGAGGTCAGAGAGGTCTTCTTCGCCATGGACCATGGTTACGTATATATCATATAGAAATCCTGTAATAGGATTATATATATATATCTACATAATGTATAAATATAAGTCTGTGCGGAGCAGCCACTCTTGTTTGTGAGCTCGTACACACACACACACACACACACGCACACACACACACATGCACACACACACACACACACACACACACACACACACACACACACACACACACATCATACAGATACTCACGGGTCGATTAATGGCGTGCAAGTGACGTATGGAATTTGCGTACACACTTTTTTATACGTTATTCCAATGGTATTATTCTACTTGCGGTGCTCCAACAGCGTACTATAAATACTGTATTATAGTCCATCACGGTTCGAATAGAACGAGTTCTAAGAAGCACGAGTTTCCATGATTTTATTATTGGTGTTTTCAAAATGAACGTTTCGGCAAATTATCTTAACTGAAATTATGCACGTTAGTGATGTTACACTTGTTATCTTAGCCCATTTACCATATTTTGCATTTAATGTTGAAAAATGTATAATGGAGGTTTATGACGCGCTTATAGTTTGAAAACTACAATTTTTTCCTCGATGGGATGAAGGAATTCGGTGGTTCCTCGAACAGAACTCGTTATTTTTCAACTATACAATACTTTTTGAGTTTTATAGAATAATACTATTTAGATTAAAACATACACATAGTTACACCTCGTCGTAAACAATGTTTTAAAAATACGCGCAGTCAACTATAATATGGAAATTCTTTCTCGCTCACAAACACACATTTGTATGTACAATAGGTATAAAAATATTTTTCACATTTTACAATTTAGTCAGTGCGCGATTTTGAATAACGTTCCAACTGTTCTGAGTATGTTATAAGTTCATATCAACATAGGCACTGTGATTCAGATTCATGGTTGTACTTTGCAAACGTTCCTAAGGAGGAGTGCAGTATAATCAAAAACTCTATAAAGCATATTATATAGATGTACAGGTAGTATATATTTGTGAAGAATACAAAAATAGCATGACATGTCAACATCTGACAAGGAAAATATAAATGTAATATTGTACGTAGAGTAGCGGCAGTTTTAAGTAGTAGGTAGCAGAAGTAGGCACTCGTATATTGAAAGACTATTGGAGAGAAAAAATAAAATCTAATAATATTTTGTTTGTTCATCAACTGTCTGTATGTGGCTTTTATAATATGACGTGACGGTATTGTCCAATACGCGTAATGAAAGTTTTCAAAGACACTTCGAAAAAAAAAAAATAAGAAACACTGCGTTGTCAAAATATGATAAAATGTATTGTATAATACTATAGAACGTCGCAACAGTGGTCGAAAAGAACTATATACATATGAGCTATAAGTACCCGTATGGGTTTATAGTTTATATTATACTTTTTAATAAAATATGTTGTCTTGGTGACAATACTATGTGCACATTGCACGTGGTAATAATAATTTATGTTTAATACTTATTAGGGAAATGTACTATATGTCTATATAGACCTAACCAGTAAATTATAGGCGCAAACGCTGCTAATTAATTACGGCCCACGACCACCTGTAAGCTAATTGCATACAATTAAGTGAAAATTAATCATTTGCAATATTAGATAAATTGTAATAATTATACAATTAAATTGTAGAGAATTTGAAGTGTAAAATGTTTGTTTCGGTCAATTGAGTTAAGTTTTTTGCATGTATATAGTATTCTATTCAATATGTATGGCCCACTTTCATTGGTCGTACTTGTATAAGTTCTAACCACATTGAACCGGAATCTACGGCAGGTATATTCAGTATCTTTGCCTTATCAACTTATCCGGTTTACAGATTCAAATACTCTGGTCCCGAATCGAGTCCAATAAGACTGCTACCAGTGACATATTTTCAAATTATTTCTAGAGAAAATTAAAATGTTTCTAAACGTAATTAAGTTCATAATACTGTAACTTAGGGATCTAGAAGATACATTTTTCGTCAAAATAACCTAAATGCCTGATAATAGTTTAAGTCTTTAGGGGTTTCCCGTTTTATGGTTTTAAAAATTGAAAGATTTTTGAAATTCTAAACAACTTTATTTTGAATCGGTCGAAAAAATTGAAAAATTATTCCGACCGATACTTGTTTATAGATCTAAATTTAATTTTTAAGACTAATAAATTAAGAATTATTAATTATAAACATTATTATTTCAAATGCAAAAAAGAACAATATAAGTGTCTTGCTATTATTTGAATTCATTTATAAATATTAATGAAAAATTATGTATATAAAATATTTTTTTTTTTTCATAACAAAAAAGGTAGAAGTCTTTTTTTTGCCAGTTCATCAATAGATAGGTACTTCTTCATTATAACCTAAGGGATTTATGACTTTTGAAGTTTTTGAATCAAATTTCTTAATATTTTGTGTACTAGAATTTTGTAAATATAAATACATATTATATTATTGTATAAAATATTTTAGTTCGACTGTAGTTGAAATAATAATATTTTCGAAGTAGGGGGTTGAAACTCGAGACACTCCACCAACGAAAAAAAATACACGATTAACTTCTTCAGTAGATGTCCATAAATACTACCATGCGGTGTATACGACCATACTACGAGTATAAAATCGTCTATAATAATATATGATTGTATATTATCAATGGGCATACACTTATGGGAGGAAAAGGGTTTCGGGTGTTCAAGTCCCTTTTTTGTCTTTGTTTACTATAAAGTATATATATATATATATATAATATATAGTCATGTATAAAAATATGAAAATGGTTTTTTAAAAATATATATAAATATTTTTTAAGCGTAATTCGTGCACAATATTAATTTGTATACGCCACTGCAACATAATATATATTATGTTTGTCGAGTGGACCATAATAATTAATAATATTATGCGCATACGAAGTGTAAAAAAAAAAAAAAAAAAAGAAATGAAAAATAATTAACGAGCCGAAAAACATAACGATCCGTATATAATATGATATGCATACGTCTGTGGACGTTTAGTGCGTCGCACAATCCCAAAGTCGTCGTGTAAACTTAACGGGTGGCGCGGCGGTTGCGTATAGATATGGAGACGGATAGTCGCATATTCATGGGTCACGGTGAAACCTAATCCAACATGGCCGACCGCAGTAAGTATACATATAGATATATCATATATATATTTATCTCATGTGTTACTTTTCCTCCTCATCTCCGTCATCTCACCGACCGACCACCACACGTAGTCGTATTATTATTATTATTATTATTATTATTATTATTATAACGCGGGCTCGTTCATTTCTCGTACGTTTTCCCTGGGGGACACACGCGGACGACTATACCACGATGGCCGCGCATGTATATGTGTGTATGGGTGTATGTGTGCGTGCGTGCGTATGTGCGTGTATGTGTGAGAGAGAAAAACCCGTTGATATAATTTAATTTCTTCTTCTTCTTCTTCTCATTCTCTTCTACTCCCCTCGCCTCGTTCATCCGAAGTATAGTGTAAGTATATTATGTACTATACTTATATATATATATATATATACATATACATATACTATGTATTTCTCCACGCGTCCTCTCGCTACTTTACCGCACACGACCGGCGGCGGAGGAAATACGTGGATCGAATACCGTGTGTGTGTGTGCGACGGTGATGGAGGCGCGTGCGCAAACTCGCATAATAATAATACACACAATGATAATAAAAATATTGAAAAAAATAAATATAAGGAAAACAACGAATATTATTCCCCTTGCGCCGCTGCACTCTCCGCTGAATCATCCGTATATTGGACCACGCGCGAGCCTGCACCCCGTGCGTGTGAGTGTACCTATATAATATTTATTATTATTATTATTATTATTATTATTTCCCTTTTTTCCTTCATTACTTTTTCGAAAAAAAAAAAATAATAATAAATAAATAAATACATTACTTCTACCGTGTGACCCGTGCACGGGTCCGTCGACCTACGCCTACGGTGTAATGTATATATACTTTTCTTTTTTCACAAACTTCTCACACGTATAATACATACGTGTGTTTATATACGTATATCCGTTCCGGTATAGGAGGCCAACACGTTCGTCTATGAAAATTGCTGCGACGACCGATCGGAATTCATATCACTGATGGAGAGGGTTATTATTCTTAGCGCCCAATGCCCATTGTGAAAATGATCTTAAAATTAATTTAATTTTCAATGAACACTGTTATTCTATCGTCGGTCGGAAATAATGACTATTGAGTCGAACTATCACGTCAAGAGTAATGTACTCCAATAATAAAACAAAATAAATCAATATTAAATATGAAGTGTATAGGAGGCAGAAGTATATTTCTATACATAACAGTTTAATATCGTATATTCTCGACAAGTATAGTTAATATTATATAATATTGAATTTTCTGAATCATTTTTAAGAACACCACTATTTTTTCTATTTATTTATTGCATTGCACTGATTTGACAAAATTCTATACTTCAAAATTAAAATAGGTAATATGAACATAACAACTCTAAGCGCACACTACTAATAAATATTATAGTTTTATAATATTATGATTACAAAAAAAAAATAATAATTATTTAAATTTTCTTACAAAATAAATATACTCTTTGAAATGGTACTTAGAAAAAATAGGATTTTTACTACAAACTACCAAGTACAGTTAAAAATTATCAATAGATAGAAAATAATTAATACTATATATATGATATATCATATACTCCGGAAGTTGACCACATTTGGATTGATTTTATCCCGGCCGACTTCTGGTATGTATTCATTTAGTGATGTCTTGATTCTTGAATTTCTTTTGTTCTGGAAAAGAAAAAAAAACGTTCTATAAAGAAAATATAATTCGATGCCATATGAATACATACAGGGACGGGTAAGGTTTTCGAAAAAAGTATCTATATACTAGTTACTAATTACACCGATTTCCACCCGAAGATACAAGGTAACTCAAAGGTAGACATGAGGTAACTCATGTACAAGGGACATGATACATGTAACATTTCTAAAAACAAACTAAATACTATGTATATATTTTTCCCATGTTTTAGATACAAAATACAAGAAATCAATTTTTTTTTTTTAACTAACTAAAATTATAAAAATACACTGTTCTTCAATATTATTGTTTATTTTCAATAAAAATTAGAACATTTATGATGAGGCCCATTATATTTTTTATAAGATTAAAAATAAAAAAATTAAATAAATATTTAAATTTAAACATTTACATTATCTATTACTATATTTTAAAGGTACCACTATCTCGTAATAAGTGTTCATTTTTAATTATAGGTTTTTTTTGTTATTATAAATTAAGCAATAAATTGTTTTGTATATTGTTAAAAACCAAAGTGATAAATCTACTCCATTAATAACTTGTTTTATGAAACATGTGCTTATTTCAGTCAACTATGGACATTAGATAAGGCAACTTTCAAATTTTAAAACTTTTATTATTTCTTAGAAAAAATAGCTTTTTATTTGTATCTTGTATCATTGAGCAAACAAAATACAAAAGATACAAAATACAATTTATAAATGTTAAAATATACAGGATACAAGATATAAATGTATCTAAGATACTGCCCATCTCTGAATAAAAATCATAGATCAGATGATTAAATAAGACTGTTTTGATGTCTTATATAATTATAACAAAATTATTATTATAATAGTTGACTCGTATAATGAGCTGTGTAATTGACATATACAATCTAATTATATATGTTAAGATTTTAATATTACTAATTTACTGATTTACATTATCAATTTTCAGTGTCAATTCATGGATGAATAGCAAAGAAGACTATCATGCATATAGGTTAATATATTGCACGTAGAAATATAAGAATGTTTTATTTTCATATTGTAAACTAATAATTTGACAGTTAAAATACATGTATTGAACACTTAAATTTTATTCGTATCACTGTAATATTATATTTTTTCGTGATTATTTAAATATGTCACAAACAATTGATTAAAATTCATGTAAAGCTTTGTACAATAATGTTTTTTTCCAATCGTGATCGAAAACATTTCGAACATTTCATTCAAGCCTATTTATCGGCCACTCTTTTGACCCTTACAATCGGCTATTAGATCTTGGGATATTGACATAGGCGAGTATTTTAAAGTATACCACTCGATAAGTTCGCTGAAAATCATTCAAAAGATTTTTCGGAACCGCAGTCGCCCGTAAACATTATATGTCACATCCAGTCGATTGTTCCAGTGTTGTTGATTTCTAGTAAATTCGAGATTATATTTAAATCTTGATCGCATATAAAACACAAGCAAAATCCAATTTAAATGTTGTACGGATTAGACAATTCGACAAGTCGTTTTAGATTAAATTTTATTATTTTATTATAATTGTTGTCTAACTGATTTTTTCGGGATTCAGCAGAGTGTATGCCGTGGTAGTGTACGTACCTATACATATAAAATAGTCGTAATTTGATGAGTTTCTTGAGGTCATGAAGCACAATCGCATTAGTTTTGTTCTACGAATGTAAGTAATTAATTAGGTGGGTTTACAATTTTTCTTATACATTCTATTAAATATCACCTTACCGTGATGGTTACGGGAAATTATTTAGTGTTGTTTTAGTTTACTATATTTTTGATCCATAATTTTCTTTCACTATATAATACGATCTATGACAAATACGCAATTTCTATGTACAAGTGAATGAATGGACCGAAAATATTTATCAATATTATGAACCAAAACTGTAAATCGATGCATTCTAGAATAGACTATTATAGTATATGAGTATTATCTACATCAAAAAAAAAAAAAAAAAATCATACAAATAATTCAATGTCGCTCTCTAACTCACAATACTTACCTCAGGGGGACCCATAAGTCAATGGTGAAAAAGAAACGGAGTTAATTCTCCGTATTTTTCATTCATTCTGCAATTTGCGTAAAAGAAAATTCAGTACGATTCTTTGCTGCCAGCGGACCGTACAATTTTTCGTTTCGTCGAACACCGCATCCTTCTTCTCTTCCCGCACAACCCATATAAGAATATTTAGCTTTTTTCTCCTCCTCGATAATTCATTCCTTTATATTATTATTCTTTTTTTCTTTTTTTTTTTACTTTAAAAAAGGACTTGCCCGTCCGTATTATAATAGGTCCTCTTCCGGTTTTACACAATAGACGGGTTCGGTTTAATTAAACTATGTACATAAAAACCGGGTGGACGGGCTATATATATATATATATATATTATGTACATAATATGTATTATATATACGGAGGAAAAACCAAGGGAAATCTACGCCGACTATTATTATTTCACTGGAGGGGTGAGACCCGAGTGCAGTGCGAGGGGCAAATTGTCGAGTTTCTTCGTTATTTTCCTTTCTCTTTTCAGATCCCTTTCGTTTATTTATACCGAACAGCACTGTTGCCCAGTAACAGCTTCCGATTGGCAGCGCCACTTGCCGGCCGTACCGTATCTGCGTGCTCAACAATATTATGTCAAAGTTCTCTACGTCCTTAATCGTTCAATATTTTGGAATATCGTGGATAATTTTCGTTTTATACGACTGACAAGGGCAAGATGAATAATATTGTTGTATAGACCATGTAAGCAAATCATTTCCATTCGCTCTTAAAAACTGTAACTGTAACATGTTATATAATGCGAAAAACATTTAAGACGTGTCACGAACGTTTTTGCAATTTTACTATAGTTAAAACGATACTAAAAGTTATAAACGAAAAATATTACATTTATTCATAATATCACAATTATTCGGTTTTCAAAATATTGCTTTTCGTGTTTCTTTTTAGCGTGAGCGAGTGCAAGTGAGTTGTCATCGTCGTAACGAATATTATAATATATATACGTTGCGACAAGTTAATCGACTTGGTTAATTTAAATATGATTCTATAGATACATCGTAATCGCATTATATTTATTTATACCCCCATGTCTTTCTGTTCACGCAACATTAATAAAATCCAAAGCTCACAATATTTTATCGTTTACCCATACATAAGAACGTCAAAAAAAAAAAAAAATTGCTTAAATTCACTTGCGTGATGTGAATATATAACTATATTTCTTCTAAAGTTCACGTGCTTCATATTTAATTCGGTATTATTTATGTAAGTATAAATACGTTTAGAAAACAAAATGTTTATATAATACTTATACTGTACAAACTAATACTATACTTATATATTTTGATCATTCTACGCAATTGTGGTTGTATTATATTGTCCAACGTGAATGATTTAGTTTTTATTGTACATGTTATAATATGGGTCGGAAAATCACCTACTATAGTGTAGACCGTACAAATTCTACAGTATATAACATTTATGTAATTATTTGTTTTATAAATATTTCCAATTATACGTGTATTCATAGTAATTGATATATGGTTTATAGTTATTATTCCATATAGCTTCTAAATGTGAGAGCTTTTTACGTTTATATTTATGATGTGCTTTAATGTCTTATATTTGTATTATAATAATATATGTATTAAAATCATTTATATAGTATAAAGTTCTTAGTAAATCGATATCACAATTCTAATAATAAGATACAAAGTCTATAATATGTAGTAAAAAAAAAATACTAATTTTGTCTAGTTATAAAAATAATTATTTACTCTTTGGGTTATAATCTACCACATTAAAACACCTATTGTTATTACACACTATAAGTCTATAAATAATTATAATTCATATTTATGTAATATTATTCATTATTTTAAAAGTTCCCATATTATTTTAAACGTGATGAATTCAATAGTTATTAATAATTATACTTCAATTTTAACAATTATATTTGAAACGATTAGTTCAGATAAATAATTATATTAGTTAGTTAGATTTGGAAATTAGTAAAGAACAAATCATCTTTATGAATAGATAGAGTACAATATAGTTTAATTTCCTTATTTTTTACTTACAAAATGTACAATATAAGATTAAGATAAGACAAGATTAGAGAATAACATTAGTTTCTATACTTTTCACTTACAATTTTATTATTTTTACAATTATATCGTTATACATATTTTAAGTGCGTATATTTTTATTATAATTGTAATACGACTTTATTAATACCGATATCAGTCTTTTACATATTTGTATACTTTATAAACGTGAAATGTCATATATGATATATAGCAAAGTTATTATTTAATATAGGTATAAAAATTATATATTTATATGACAACTAATTTTTGTAGCTCAATATAACTATAATAATTTATTGTATTATGTTATATACTATTGGATCAATTGGAATTATGAAATATTACTTATATAGTGCAAAATATGACAGTAGTACGCGGTGCATATATAATAGCTGTAAAATATGTATATATTATATTTGTAATACGCTAATAACCAAAAGGAATAATCCATAGATCACTGAAAGATTAGGGTGGACTTAAAACGCGATAATATAATTGTATATAATCAAGTTGGAATTGTTTTTTATTACTATTATTTTACTTATCAACGCGCCACAGTGGTATAAATTATTAATGGAGTCCAAAAACCGAAATCCTATGTGTACATATTGTATACATGTATTCATTTAATAATATAATGGGCGTGCGCAATAACTCACACAACACGTGCATATATACATAGCGATGAGGGGCATAGGTGAGAAAGCGAGAGACGAGAATGAAAAAAGAGAGAGAGAGAGAGAGAGAGAGAAAGAGAGTGAGTAAGAGAAAAAATAGCATGGTGAGGAAAAGACGAGATTGGTGGTGGAAAAGGCCTATTTTATAAATGTGGTATATATACCTGGAGGATATATATTGTTCAGTTGAGAACTTTTTGCGGCGGGCGTTAAAAAAACGGAATGAAACTTTTTCGCCTGGGCTATCGATGAAATTAAAATTATTTCCAATCATTATATCTGCCCGGGCTTTCTACTAGCAGTACAAACTGCTGTAGGCTCCACCCTTGTAATTTTTTTTTATACCTTTGCCACATCTGCGCCCCCGCGACGACGAAGACGACCCTTCTGTGCGTACACACACACACACACACACACCCATGCGCGAGCGCGTATATATAATGATTATACCGTACGGGCTCGGGTTTTATTCTTTTTTTTCCCCTTTCTTTTTCGGGACGCAAGGGCGGCGGTTGGATGGGGACGAATTGTAATTATTATTCACGTTGCGCGTGCGACTTGAAAATAAGAAAAACGCGGAATAAGAAAAGAAAAAGTGCGCGTATACACAAGTACAAGTACAATAAGTAAGAAGAAGAAGCAGAAGAAGCAGAGGATAATAATATTGTGTGTAAAAGACGAGTGGAGAGAAAAGAAATGCGTGTGGAAAAGAAAGAGAGAGAACGAGTGATTAAGTTTGAGAAACGGCAAAGGGGTTGGTCGCGCGTTTCGTAATAATTGTTGTTGTTCGGCCGGCGTGGCGGTGCAGCGGGGGTAGGGGGTAGAAGGACGAACGACGAGATAGAGAGAGAGATAGAGAGAATGAGAGAGAAAGACAATACGATGCGATAACGAAAATACGACGAATAATTTACGGCGGCGTGCGGAGGGCGTGTGTCCCGTCGCACTTGCGCTTTTCGTCTGCCCGGCCTCTCCGGGGCGCCAGTGTTCGTGGCGACGCGAGTGAGCGCGCCTCGCGTCTATTAAACCGTATATGTGTACGTGCGCGTAACGTGTGCATAGCCGGTGAATTAAAAACCTGCGTCGCGCGCACGCCTCTGCCTTTCGCTTACTTACTCCTTTTTCCAAGTTCCATCTCTCGCGCCTCCTCGTCTATTATTTTTATTGATATCATCACGACTAGAATTTATTCTACAGTCTTCTCGTCGCTGTTATGTATTGTTCATGTATTGTTCAGTCATAATAATCACGGCTGGTGTTTCGCTACGAGTATATAATATTATCCTCCTCGCAGGCTTACCGAGAAACGTGCAGGTACCGAGAAGACCTATGACCTTATTGGGTGAGCCTAGGAATGGACGCAGGGCCTCCACACGATGGGACATTAGCACCCTCCAGTCACTCGGCAATTGTTCCGATTCGCGTTTTTCCGTGATCGAAATGACCGTGGAATGCAAATATATGCCCATGTCATGATTGCAACAAAAGTATCTCTGAGCTCTTTCTCGCACTCTACCCTCTCTCTCTCTCTCTCTCTCTCTCTCTCACCGCATACGATGTTTAGCAGTTTCCATATTCGTAAGGTGTAAATAGACAAAACACCAAGGATTAGGTCTTTTGTAAGCTGAACTACTAATGTCTGATGTGTTCGGCACCGAAAATCAAACATTGAGATGGAGTGAATTTTCCCGTTATTCCAATCGGAACGTTCCGGTCGATGCGTCGTCACGTGATCACCACCATCATCACCGATGCCGGCGATCCCCTTGACCGGAAATAATTTATTGCATACCCGACGCAATTTTATTTTGCGGTAAAATTACGACCGCACGTCGTTCGACGAACGTTTATTGCGCAAAACTGCTCTTTATTTTATTTCCTATTCTATACCCGAACGTATTATATATAATATATATATATATACGGTTCTATAATAATCATACCGATATAACTAATATCAATTAATTGTGATTACTAATTAGTTTGATTAACTTATTTTAATTACCATCCGGCTACACGCATATATTCCAATTCAAAGACGACTTGAATATAATAATATTTATAATACGTATGAGGCGTTTGTACAGGTTATACGAATTTTAAAATTAGCCATTTATACATCCATGCTCTTTGTTTGGGTGGAAAAAAAATCCTTGGAATGTATTATTTAATAAATATGCTAATGATTATCCGTACACCGTACATATATATAGTGCCTACGTAAATATACGTAATCGTACATGCTGCACCGTTTTCGATTAAAAACGGATTAGAGGAAAAAAATACGTATAGCCCGACAAACCCTAATATACATATTACATTCCCTAGGTATAATATAATATTATTTAATAAAGTATATGTGCGTATACGTCATGTGCGGCAAAAATATAATTGCGAATTTCCGTGGTTTGATGAAAAATAAACATTGTTGGGCGGGCGTCTTCAGTTGAAAAGATTCTATACACAAGCTCATACACACGCGCGCGCACACAAACACATACACACACTTGCACGTATGTACACGGAAGTATAGGGAAGGGGACCGAAGCCACACATGCTGTATTGATTTTAATATTCGCGGAATACGAAAAACCCGAAATCAACGGTTCGTTTAGTTTTCATTTTCTTATAGAACGACGGTGTTCAGGGCGTGAGTATAGTTCCATAAGCCCTTGGAAGTGGCGACATATCTCGCGACGCACAAAGGTATCATATTGTACACGCAGATATGTATATGTATTTTATATATTATACTGTCTGCGTACGTCAATATAGTATCGATCACGTCAAACGTTCGCGAAATTCCCGTTAGTGGTAAGTGTTTTCGTCGAACAATTCACGACACTCAAAGTGCACGCCACATCTACATAACACTGTTGCATTGTATGAATAAATATATTTTTAGCATAATAAATATATTATAATATACTGTCTTATTCCGATGTGAAATCGTAAACGCTTCATCTACACATACGGCACAATAGGTACGGCGTCACAACAACAAAAATGGTCGGATAGTAGAAAAAAAAAACAAAAAACATATTGTTATAAATACATGTTGTCGTTTTTGATGATATTTTTGTCGCGAGCTATCAAAAGAGAACAGAAAACAAATAGGTACCGCGAACGAGTGTTAACGACTTATAATGTTTCCACCGCATCGTTATCGATCATGAAAGTTTTGATGTGGTTTATTTATACATATTATTTATTCGAGTATTTATGAGCGGAGACTCCGTCTCACTCAGTCATTGTTTTCCGTGGGCCCCCGGTGGTTTGCACACAATAGAAATTTGGACGAACACCGGCGAAGGGTGTCAGTGTAAGGGCGCGCGTGGAAATGAACCACAGGTGCATACACGTTTTGCATACTCTCTTACTCTCGCATGTACATATATGTACATATTAATATGTGTGTGTGTGTGTGTGTGTGTGTGTGTGTGTGTGTGTGTGTGTGTGTGTGTGTGTATGTGTATGTATGTTTGCTTGGGGTTTATAACTTAATTTACAGCTTCTCCCTCGTGGCAACTACGGAGAGAGAGAGAGACAGAGAGGAGGGGAAAACCGTAAAAATAAAAACTGATGAAATTTGCTGCGGTATAATATCATAAATGCATGGTCTTATACATTATATATATATATATATATATATGCAAGTCGCGGGCGGATCACCAGTGGACACGTAATCAAAACGATTTAGACACAGTCGACAACCATCACATATGCGGACTACACTGCCTGCGAGAGGCAAGCGGCGTTATAAACGTGGGACATTATTATTATTATTATTATTATTATTATTATTATTATATATGTATTATTATTTGTTGGAAATCGGAAGGAAAATCAATAGCAAAACGATTTGTAGGATAAAAAACCTATTTGTTACTACACCGCCCGCACACGTGTATGTGTTTCTTCTTCTGTATACATTTTCTCATTAAGTTTGTGTACAAGAACAGAGGCGAGTTGGAAAAGTGGAACATATATATACATTTATACGTATCATATAGCGAAGTAAGTCGGTGAGAGGGAGAGTGAAAGAGAGTGAAAGAGATGGGCCAGCGGGAAAGAAGCAAAACAAGTGGTGGAAAACCGCGGCAACGGCCGGGTCAACAGCAACACAATAGTATTTTCTACTTTCCTCCGCGCGACAAGCTACACGGGAACAAATGTGTTGTTTTCTTTGTCGCCTTTATTTTTCCGAACCATTAACTATTTACGTGACCAATGGCGAAAATAAACCGAAGGGCCAGTGGCGGCGGTATAGTGGTGGCGGCAGTATAGTAGTTGTACCGAAGGCAGATCGAAGGGGACGATTTTAGATGTGGACTGTATACACATTACACATATATACACACACAACACTTGTACCGAAAACCGTCGTAGTCGTGTCCGTGCTCCTCCTCCAAGCTGACCGGTCGGCCGGCGGCAAGGGATTAGATACGGTCTCGGGCCGGAGGTGCGGGACAATCAACCGATTCCGACGGCTCCCCGAGGACTTTTTTTTTTTTAACAGGATCCCTTCGGTTTTTTCGCGTTTCTCTCGCGTATTCTCTTCTCATTTCCTCACACAGCCCTCTTGCTCTCATCATCATCTCTGTCCATCTCTCTCTGTCTTTCTCTCTCTTGTTTTCTCTGCCGACTATGTACTTTATCAGATACCATGCATAGGACATGTATTAGGCGTGGGGGATTTATTGGCTATACGAGCGCGGAGAATTTAAACCGTTTCCCGACGAATCCATATTGATCGCCCACTCGTGCCGTAACATATAGATGGACGACGATGACGGCAGAACAACGAACGGAGGAGGACCACCGGGTGGTGGTGTGCGCGTAACCGCACGTGGTACTTTTTGTGCTCACTAATCGTGAACAAACCCAATTTGGCCAATCGTTTAAACGTTTGCGGCGAACGTGCGTGTGTGTGAACGCTGAAAAAAATACGACAAAATTCGTTTGTTTGCTTACCCATCAATTCCCAAAACTACTCTTATACGAGTACATGACGACAACGACAACGTGTATATATATATAATAAATTTATAGTATTTGTTTTCGTTTTTCTTCCCTTTTTAATCCCGAATGCGATTCGATGATAACATTTACGTTTCGTTGTAGGAAATCGAGCAATTATCGTAATACGAAAACGCTTGAACATTCATTATCTAATCGATATATTTTGTTATTTTATATTTAATGTAGCTACTTTATCATCCTACGTCCGTATAAGTTATCACAGTTTACTAATTAAGATTACATCTGGAATCTCGATTAACCCGATTCCAAATGTATTATATATAGATTCGAGTATTACAGAACAGTCGGAGGACTTAAATAACAATTCCATAATTATTCTACTATGATGGACACGTCAATAATTATTCATTTTAGCGAGATAAATTGTTGTTATTGGGTGGTTCTGTTTTGAAAAGTAAGATATAACCTCTTTTAAATACATGTATTGTGTATTATTAATGTCACCAAAGATCATATAATATGTGTATATTATCGTTTGCTCACGGTTTCGAATTGTCGAGTGCAAGTATTAAGCCCTAAAACAGAGAATATATTATATTATAATGTCCTCCAAAGGAATGATTTTTTGAGGGCATGTACAAAGGTGGTATAAAACAACATTATTGTACAATACGCAGGGTACGTGTACGTCGAAAACGGCATGTCGAACGGTCCCGGATTTTTTTATTTTTCGTTTCAGAATTAGGGGAGGTGACGACATCACAGATATGTGTCGTAAACGACGTGTATATAAGCTCGTGTAATATTATATGACGTGGGTGTTTTCGTAACAGCAGTAGATAGCGTGCAGTACTGGGCCATGATAGTGGTTGTTTGGTACAGCACGGTATATTTTATAGTGTGTGTGTGTGTTATAACTGCCGTAGGAGTACATTACATAGTGCGCATAGTTAGTTGTTATATGACTACGGCAATGGCGATGACAACGGGAAAAAGAGAAAAATGTGTAATCCGGTGAAGAGGAAAGTCCTGCACACGGTGTATATATTAGAACATATATGTACGAGAGAGAGAGAGAGAGAGAGAGAGAGAGATAGAGAGAAAGTAGGCGAGTAAATGTGTGTAAGAGTATAAGCGTGTGAGATATTGCGAGTAGGCGGGTTTGGTTAGGAGAAAGAGAAAGAAAGCGGGGAAAAAAATAGCCAAAAAAAGGAAAAATAAATGTAAAGAAAAAAAAATATAAGAAGGGAAAATGACAAAAGTTAATGGCCGTCGGTCCCGGAGGCATATATGCAATAAACATAACACGCACACACACCCACATACGCGGAGGTGAAGGCATCTCCTCTCTGCCACTACCACCACCACCTCAGCCACCGCTGCGTAGCAAAGGGTGAGTGCTGGTTAAGGGTTGACGGCGGGGTCTGTGTTGCCCAACAAGACTAAGCTGGTTCCATTAAGAAGTCAGTGCGGGAGAGCAACCGGACCATTTCTCTCGATTATATGGCTGTATGCCTTCCAGAGCTCGTATCCAGTAAATCCCTTCATTTTTAAAAAGGTTCCCCGTTTTCTTTACCCCCCGCCGCCACCACCATGGTCCAAAATGAGGGTAAATGAGTCCGGCAAAACGGTTAACGGGGCCCCGGGAACTAAAAGCTTTTTACGTCACTATGCTGAATATACTATGAGAAGCGCATTTTTCGTTTTCTCTCCCACCACTCTCGCCCCGTCTCTCCACTACGCCATCTCACTTCTCTTTCTTTATTTCACCCTTGCACACTCGTTATTCTCGCTCTCTTTTTACATGTTTTCCTTTTTTTCTTCTCTTTTTTAACGAGATTTCCGTTTTGCTAGGTCAGCCAGTGGGGGTACGACCGCGTGTGTGTGCGCGGAAAAAATGTATATGTACTTTAAAACGGTTACCGAATTAGAAAAGAAAACGCACACATCCGCCCGTCGTATACCTGGTACATAATAATAAAAAATGTACGTATATTATTTAAATTCTCGAAGTTTCTGAAAAACATTTTCTCGTAGTGTATACCGACGAAATATTATTTAAAATACAATACTGCTCCAATATACAATATTATTTATTGTATATTTTATTATTATTATTATTATTATTATTATTTGTTTATTTGATTAAAACATTATACCATCGTATCCAATAAATTCATTATTTATTGACGTTTAACATTATAAAATGTATATCAAACATAATGTATTATTTATTTGACGAATACTTAATTTGGTTACTAAGCTATACAAGTATATTTTAATTAAATAAGTACTACGTCATGTAATTTCTTTATTTTAATCCATTATTATTATTATTATTATTATTATTATTATTATTATTATTATTATTATTATTATTATTATTACTATTATTATTATTATTATTATTTTTTTTTTTTTTTAGTTCACCCAATCGTTGAAAAATGTAAATGTATTCCTTTTAAATAGCTTATTTAAGTATACACATTATAAAAACAATTCTATTTTTTATTTACATTTGGCCTCGGACTTTTTCAAGTACAAGAATAATAAATTAATTTATACCATTATGTTTTCATTCTCATAAAATATGAACTGAATTGGATTTAATAACGCTAAGTACAATATTTTTTTATGTTTAATTAATTGAAACATTTTACCTTTAGGCTTAAATAATTTATAATTTAGTTCTAAATATCCGAAATTCATATATAATACCTCGAAACATTTTACGTATTATTTAACATAATTCATTAAAAATAGAAAATTAGTTATGTTTTCCATTGTATTGAGCTCATTAGACCCCATTATAAAAAACTGAATGAATTTAATACTTGATGTGATTAAAAGTAGAAATTAATTATAATAGGAAATTATCTGTATAATCAAAACATAAATACATAAAAAAAATACTTGTTTGAAAGGTACTTAATCAATTAACTCATAATACGTCATATGAAATGCTTTGTGAATATCGTTTATTTTTAAAAATTTCTCAAGTATACTGAATAAAGAATATATCGGTGTTCAATACCATATGCATAATAAATACGACTTCTATACTACACTAATTATTACCGTTTATAATGCCGAATGTTACTGGTGTAGTTCATGGAAAATCAAATTACTAAAACGTCTATATTATAATGAATACGTGTAAGATAATATCTTTGTACGAAACCCTGCACTTCTTTGAAAATAATCATGGTTTCTGCGGAAAAACTATGTCTCGACGATATAAGTATTAGCGTTGATTTTAAAATATGCAGATGTGCAAATACCATTGTTAAAATTTGTATTGCCAACGTTGACGCAGCTACTAGTGAATTAAACTTGATAAAATCAGGTTTTTTCAACATTGGAAAACTATTAATAGATGTTGTTTAAACAATAATTTTTTTCATCAAGTTGAATGCAAGTGATTAAATATAGGTCTAGTGGACGAATCCATATTGAATCTACCAATTTTAATAATAGGTTGGTGCACCTTAACAAATGGACGGTGTTATAAACTTATAGCTTTATGAGAAAAGATTGTACACTGTGCGCGGCGGACCGAGTATGCAATATCATAGCACCCGTGTGTGTGTCTCGAAACGGTAATGAATATAATGATGTATTATTAGTATTATATTTAACGTTAAATGGGCGCGTATACAGACATTACAGACACACGCGAAGAAAACTTATTTAAGTTTCACATAAACAATAAAGACTATAATATAGCAGAAGTGACAAGGAAGAAAATAAAAAAATATTATGTCAGTGTTGGGGCTTTACGTGATTTATGAGCCGTACTTTTGGCGCTCGAAACAAACGTCAAGCACCCGCCAAAGACTTTGGGAGCACCGTTTCTTTTTTATGTATTTTTATTTAATATTTTTTTTCTATACACACACACACACACACACACATATATACTAATGTGGATTAATGAACGTTCTCCTTCGATACTTATTAATCTCCGAGTACTTCAATAAATCAAATCAAGAAGAAAAAAAAACAACGTCATTAATTAATGTTCAACTGAAATTTGTCGTTTTTCTTTTTCTCGAGGAAATTAAACGCGAACGGTGCACGGTACACGGGGGAAAAGAAAAGGAAAAAAGATATACGAAAACCCCTGCGGGCAGGTTTTGGCCCTCTTTTGCGCCCGTGACGGGGAACGCGCGCACGCACTAACTACGTTAAATGATTAATAACACTAGGCGAAAAGAATGGAGAAGGAAGGAACCGCGCCGGACCCTTTAGTGGCCCAAAAGCTATCTACCGGAAAATATTACCTCTCTTGTGGAATACCGCCAAGACAACGAATATTAAAGGAGGGGAACGGGACAAAGAAGAAAATAAAGCGAGCGTTAAAAAAAAAAAAAAGCTAGAGGGAAAAAAAACAATATTTTTAATTAGATTCAGGAATAGCGAATTCTTAAACGAGCTAAAACACGTTTTGTTGGTTTTAAGATTCCCAGTATAATCTCATATAATAAATTATTACCATAATTATTAATGAGATACATTTTTAAACGAGCCCGCGCAGTCGTGTTATTTCCTTTGTTTACAAGAGGGACGCGTGTCCCTGGAGCAGTTAAAAAACTCGCGTAGCCATAATTAACGGCTTTGCATACAATTATTTTATCACGCCGCCGACCGTAGCAGTGGATCATCGCGTTTTGGTAATTTATAATCGCGCTGGCCGATCACAATTTTGCGATATCTCTCGAAACCATATAATAAATGCAGTACTCTTATTATTGCGATGTTCAAACCATCGTTAAACGTTTTACACTCAAGTATCGGATCCGAAAGAAACACGCCGTGTAATACGTGGTAATATAAGTAGGTACATATTTTTATACATTTATATACATTGTATGTTTGAAATACTTTTACTTGATAATAATAAATAATCTAAAAAGTTAGCGAATTATGCGTGATGCGTTGAGCCGTTGATTAAAAAACATTCGAATTCGCTGCGTATTTGTTTCCTTTTCGATTTTATAATACTACTTTATATTATTATATTGGCGGGTTCAAAAACTAAATTTAAAAAACATTAAACGCTATAACACATAAATTGGAACATTGATATACCCAATACGTATACACATTATTATTATTTTATTATTATTATACATAGTTTTTTTCCATAATATAGCCGGGGAACAAACTCGATTCGGGATAAAAGCAATAAAAATGAAAAAACTGAACATGGCTCGACTATAACTCCAGTATAACACGTAAGTAAATGCTATTGCTGCATTTCACTATGTATATATTATGCATACGTTAATAGTAATTTAAAAAAAAAATTGATCAAACATTTAAAAATAATAATCATAACTCGCAATAGTTGCAGATATAGTTATTTGTACATTATATAATATTTATATCAGGACGTGATGTATATCATTGTTCATGATTTTTCCAAGTAAAATGTAAAAATAATGTTTAAAAAATGTCATATGATATTTATATCCGACGAATGCATAATTAATAATACATGTAATGATATAATATATAATGTGCCATACACAAAATAATTATATTATTTCGTTGGCGTCAAATTGTTGACATCGAATATACACATTATAATTTGTTACGCTCTACAAAGCGCGTTTGCGAACGTCTATTTTGATTAAATACATTTAATTCGACCCATCTATTGTAATATCAAACGCTGCACAGTAATAATACCTACGTACGACGCAATAAATATTATTATTACTTTTTAGATTCTGATCGAAGTGATGGAATCTATTGATTTTACAATGATGTGTGGTTTTTTATTTTTTTATTTATTTTTTTTTTTTTGTGTCTGACGACACCTTTTTTGGCAGTAAAAATGCTTCGATTTTCTCAAACAGCAAATTTTCTGAAAGGAAAGTGAATGTAAATGGTACTTGGGCAAGTTAAAAATTCAACTTTTTCAATACTTTTTAATAAAAAAACTGGAAATTTGACGTAAAATCACGTTTTTACAAAATACATTTTTTTAAAATGCTCTAACTCAATAACCAATAACCACAAAAACTTGAAATTTTTACCAAATCTTTATAATGGCGTTCTCTATTCATGGTTAAGTTTTCAAAGTATTTTGACATATTTTGACTTATTTATAGACAATTTAAATTTTCGATTTTTGTTAGTTTTCTTTTTTAAATATCTATAAATTATTTTCAGCTGTTTGAAAACTCTTGAAAATGTATTAAAAGATTAATTATAAGTTATACTAATTGTAACTAAAAAACATCGGAGATGGTTTCACTCAAATTTTTTTTATAAGCCCATAAAGTTCAAATTTTTATAAAATTTGTTAAAATCGCGATAATTTGCAAGTTATTTTGTAGTTCAAAATTCATAAAATTTTTTCTGTTTATACTTAAGGTTCAAAATTTTAACACTAGGTCGTTCATAAACTAATCTTCAAAAATATATAAAAAAATTTCTACCTGACTTAAAAGAAAAATTTTTATGACTGTTTGAAATTTAAATTTTTACGAAATTACATTATAATTCAATTTAAATATGAAATACTATATATATTATTATATACACATTTTAGACAAACATATTAACTCCGTATACAATGATATCTATCATTGCATTCAAATTTAACAAATCCATTGTAATAATGACCTATCCTATAAACGAGGTGCACTCCACCCCCAACTGTACAGCAAAGCGAGGCCCATCCGTTTTTTTTTT